>VWPU01001086.1:0-89960 GCA_013398955.1 Callaeas wilsoni | reverse complement strand
GGCTGCCGCGGGGCCGCCGCCGGGGAGGTGGGGCCGAGCTGGGCACAGTGCCGCCGCTGCCGCGCGTTGGCCGCGTTACAGCCCCGGGAGGCCTGCGGGGAGGCAGCGGGCGATCGGGACGGGGTTGGGGTGACTGACCTCTGAAGGGCCGTGTCCCGCGTAGGAAACGCCCGCCTGCAGTAAGTGTCCAAGGTTAGAAGGCGCAGCGGCTGCACTTTGGCGCTGTGCGCCCCGAGGTTGTCACTTCACGTTCTGTGTTTGTTAGCTTTAAAAAACTCGTCTCGCTGTTTCGGCTCTGTTTTGCTTGTTTTGGTTGTTTGCTGAACAGAAGTGGAGGTAGGAGAAATCCAATAGCACCATAGGCCTGATCTGATGGCTCACGAGATGAAACACAAAACCTGTAACTCACTTACTTGGTTGGGATTAATTTGGAAGTTGGCGATGTTCCGCCGAGACCTCGCTGGCACAGGGTCACACTGGGGTTGTTTGCGGTGGTGGTCAGGCAGGAACCTGCTTTTCGTCTGAAAGAGCACAATTGTGTACATTCTTCTTTATGGTCGAGGAGTAAACCAGACTTACACTGGGCGTGTGAGTAACCCCTGTGCTATCTTAGTAACGGAGAGATGACGAGCCTTGCCTTCTACCAGCCAGCATGCTGGAGTGTCTTTTACTGGGATCTTGACATCGGCACTTTGTTTTAGTGAACAAGTTGTTTGAAGTTGCTGGATCACTGCGTCCACAATTTTCAGCTCAGGTAGAAGCAGTGTATTCACGTTGTTAATCTTAAGGGACAGTTTGTTTGCTTGGGGTTCTCCATTACTAAAAATTTTAGTTCTTCCTGTCTGTGAAATGAACAGTTGACTTTATAGTCAGTGGTGAACAACACGGTACCAGATGGGGGCGGGACAGAGGAGCTACTGAACAGAGGTGTTTCCTTGTCAAGTGAATCAGCTGTTAATGCCTCTGTTTCCGAGTTGGATGGGTGTGAGGAGGGCCACGTTGCAGTATGTAACCTCTCAACTACTTTTTTTTTTTTTTTTTTTGGTGATGTCTTTTAAACAGGTTATGCTTTAAAGAAGGTTTCTGCCGTGTGCTTTTATGGCGTCCAAGCTCACCTATTGATGCTTCCTTTGTAACCTCATGGTAAAACAGCTTCTGAGAGCATCAATTTGGTTACCACATCATCTGGATCCAGAGATCACTTTTACTAAAATGTGGACTGCCAAAAAGCTTTGTAGTGCTCAAATACTGTTGCTCCAATTGAAAGAAGGCCGATTGTTTAGCTGCATGTTTCCTAAAACTCAGCAGTTCTGGATTGGAATTCCAAACTATTGCACTATAAGAGCGCCACATAACAGAGTTAAATTCCAGGTAAGTAGTTTTGTGATTCTCTAAAGATGTAAGTGATGTGCATAAATACAGTGATAAAATAATTTATTTTAGACTCTACTGAGCTAAGCTTTTGATTTTGCAGCATTAATTAGGAATTGAAGATGCCTTCAGTTTATCAGGGTAAAGGGGCAGGCAGCAATAAGTGCTGGAGTACCAGTGTTTCAGAATGAATTTTTGAGTCCAATATTTCTAAGTTGGGGAGAAACATTAATTTTCTTCAAACTGTACTTCAGACAGTAGTGCATGATAACTGACAGGCTGATTAGTTAGAGTGACAGTCGTTTAGTGAGGAATAGGACCAGAATTCTCTGGAAAATGGCTTAGAGATGCAGTGTTGCACAACAGAGGGTGGGGGGGAAATGGATTGGTAAGAGAGGATAAAAACAGAAGAGTTTGATTATAAAAATATCTATAGATTTAAATAAAGCAGTGGGAAAGGACACAAAATAAAGCTCATTTTGGACACTGGCATATCCAAATGGCAGTGTTTTTCAATATCTAATTAAATTCCTCTTTAAAATATAAATTGCTGCATGCATAAGTAGTGGAACATTGAGGCTTGAACTAGTTTTGTGGCAGCTAAGCAATTGAGAAATTCATTGAGATGACTTTACAATTATTGTTAAATAATGTCACATTTGCTGTTGTTTTTCTTTTTAATAGTAATATGTCTGGCTCTCTGATTGTAGGTTTCCAAGGTAAATGATAAACAATCAGTAGTTGATAGAAGAATGGCTACTAGTGCAGAGGGAACCAAAATAGCTGTTGGAAAAAGTCCCAGTGGAGTATGTGATGGAAGACAACATTCATTAGAAGGTATTGAACCTTTTGCCACCTTCTGAAGTCGTCAGCCTTCCCTGCCCTCTGTTGACATCTTGAGGATCAAGGCCTACAATCTTAATTTGAAAGTTTTATATCATGTGATGTGTTTCTTTTTTTAATTTTGATGGGATTATGCGCAAATGTTACAGTTTGCAAACAGTCGTGATTTTCTTAAGGCTCTTAATGGCTGGTTAGATTATGTACTTAGTATTTTTTTTTCCTTCAGCTTCATCAAACTCTTATATTCAGTGAAGGCTGTGAATGGTTATGCTTGTGCACTTTTTTTTCCTGTTAGAAATGTGATAAAACAAACATTTCTGTGTCAGTGGTGATTTTTGATTCAGGTAAATTAATAGTTACCCTTATGACCTTTACTTCAGCAGTGCTGCCGAGCTAAACATTTTTTTCTGTGACTTTGCTTGTTTTGTCTCTCTTTGCTAATAACTTATCCTCAGATGTGCTGTTATGCATCATACATTTTAGCTCCTGTGCCTCAGGGTGCTTGGTCATTTGCATTTTATGTATATTTAGATTTTGTTTGTGAAGGTGTTTGTACTCAGTTGCTTTGGGCATTTTCAGCTTTTGTTTGCAAGTGGGATGACAGGGAGGTAGTTATGACAGGTTAAGACACTGGGACGGTACAATGTTTACGTAATTACATTGCTCGGGAAACAGCCCTATGAGAAACTGTTGTGCTATTTCTTGTGCATGACAATTAGGAAGACAGTACCTGTCCTGAGAAAGCTGTGTCCTACTGTATCATAATTTTTCTGTACAGCCTTGTCTCCTTGACATTCTCTTGAAGGTTTGCATTACAAAATGGATGAGATACTGCTGAGTAAACAGAAATGCCCCCATCCCCCAGTAGGTTTGTAATCACCAGTGGGTTGTTTTTTTCCTGCAGGTGTGGTAATATTTTAAAGGGAACTCTTAGGTTTATGTTTTTTCTTTAATGCTCCTGCATTATCTGCAAAATAATGAAACTGAACAGCCCCAGTGTTCTTCTTGTGCATATCTTTTTTTACACTTCTCTTTTTTCCTTTGTAGACAACAGAAGCATTTTTATCCTCTTAGCCAGTTGAAATCTTATATTTTGAATTTTGCCAATCATGTAATATGACAACACTTTTTGTAAAGCACTGGCAGAAGTGTTTGCTCTGTCCTGTTTTTATCATATCTGTACATTATGTGCACTGTCCAGCTGAAATGTACTTGTGCATCTTCAAGGTTCTTTGAAACATTTTCTTAAGACATGCCAATATGACAACTTCATGTTAATAGGTATTAATATCCTTAATAGTCACAATTTATGTTAAACTCTCTAAGAATATTTGTTTAGAAGTCTTGTGAAAGAGGTACTTCATACTATTTCTAAGATAGCAAGATTTCTGCTCTCTGCTCAGGCAGCTGAAAGAAGTGGTTTGTGTCCACATGTGACTGTGCCCTATTTCTGTTATTCTATAAGAAATTTTCAGGGAATAGTCATAATGTAAACCTAATTAAATTTCTCTGTTTCCTCTTAGGAGTTTCTATAATCATACTATACTTTTTTGATCAAAAAGGCAGCGATCTACCAGATCATCAAAGCAAAAGACATTTTGGAATCATACTTTCTCTGAAATACACCATTATAACTTGCAAATCAAGTGATGCCATGACATATTTGCAAGAATCAAAAGAAATGGGAAAATTTATATTATTTTAAAAGTGTCCTGTTTCCTATTACTTGCCTTTCTGATTTTACAATCATCTAACAAATGCTTTCTTATCTTTTCCTCTTATTCGGAGATTTCTTTGCAAGGTGAAACATTACTTGACTGCATCTGTGAAGCAGTAGTTCCTTATAGAACCGTGATTCTTATTTATCTGTTTCATCTTTGTCATCTGCATCCTTTGTAGGTTAACTGCTTTTTTACAGATTTGTTGAAGAGGCCTCAGTTCCACCCACTTTCCTGCAGGTGGATGCATAGTACTGATTGAAGATATTAATGTTCTGTTTCTTCTCTGTAATGCTGAGTATTTGCAATACTCTGCTGATTTTAATATTCTGAACAAATGAAAAAAGACTTGATTGTTTCACCCAGCAACAGACAAATGCTAGCTATCGCTTAAGAGCTAAACATTACAAGATTTTCAAGTTAACAACTGGGTAGAGCCCTGAGCAACCGAATTTGATCTGATAGCTGACCCTGTTTTAAGCATAAGAAAGTTGGGCAAAAAGTCACTTGAATGATTCTATGATTCAATGATTTTTCCTTCTCATTATTTACCCACTTAGAGGGTTGATAGATGTATGTGCATACCCCATTTCTCAGTCATGCAGCTAGATGTAACCACTGGATCTGTCATTCGAGCATGAATGTCATCTGCCAATTAACGTTTGTACTGAGGAATTTTAAAATTTTTTATGTATATGACAAATACTTAATGTATACCTGTGAATTGGTCCTAATTAATATAAACGTAGTGTCTGGGTAACACAGCTATGCTACTGCTGCCCTTAATTTGAGGTTCTCTTGGGGAATCTGTAAAACAGTGTTGTCTTGCATGCCATGCAAATCCAGTGGGTCAAGTACTTCTGTTCACCAAAAGTAAAAAATTACCTTATTTTTATATTGTATTAATGTAGTCTTTTTGGATTTGAAATTAGTCTGCTCTTCACAGAGTATGACACTATCAGCATTCTTGAACAGTATTCCTTGACTTGAAATCTTAGCGCTGTTTTTTCTTCTTGTGTGTTCGTCTCTCACTGAGTCCTTTTGTCAGTCAAGTAACTGATGTGAATACTCATTCAATAATCTCTTTCTGTCTCTTGGGTAGGGAAATGAAGGAGGCAGGAAAGTGTGGAATCTAAGTGTTAAGAAATTAACTCACATGAAAAAATAAATGCCATGTATCCAGACAGTCAAAGAGAATAGTGATTACTCCCAGTAGCTGATAATTAGATAGGACTAAAGCTCATATGAGAAACTACAATTTCCTCATGAAGGCGTGTAAGAGGAGGCATGGATATCTGACTTTAGTCAGATATGTTCGGTAGTTTCTGATCTGAGATTCAAACAGTTTCCTCAGTTCACATAACCTCCTTTTCTATTCTCACTTTAGAGAAAATGTACCAGCCACTTCTTTATACAATGAAGTGTGATTATTCTTCCACATTTGTAGGGAATTCTTCTTTTTTAAAAAAACCTCTTAGTCTAAAGTTTTTTTACGGTAACCACACTTTAGATACTCTTTGTAGTTCTCTTTTTTTTTTTTTTTTAAATTTTGAACATTTAATTGTTTTCCAGCAGAGAGAGAGTGTTTTTGGAGGATGAGCCTTGTAGAAGGTGTAAAGCTGTACATACATGTGCATAAGCATCCATATACTTATTTTTATTTACATAACCTTATTATCTTATATTTGTGTTCCTTAGTTACATTTCTTAGGTCTCCTAGATGTAATTCTTTATATTTTTGTGAACTCATACTTTGCATGTTTTTTGACCAATCAGCTATGTAAACATAATCCTTATTTTATCGAATGCTTCATATTAGTAGTATCTCAATCTTGATACCTGTTTTGGACAGAAATGGGAGTTGATTCTTCCATCCTTCGTAAGAATGCAGTTGCTTTAACCAACTTCACCTTTTTGTCAAAGTGGCCTGTGATGCAAATGCATCTTTGCTCCTAATTTGTAGCAGATACGGAGACAGCTGCAGCAGCTGGTTAAACTCCCAAGAGTTTAACTATCCTGAAAGGAAGCACATTGTAACATCATACTTCAAAGACTGTTTTAGTTTTCTTCCACTCTATTAAAAAAAAAATCAAAATCAAAGTAGAGTTGTGTTTGTTGTTTTCCAGTAACATCTTGAGTAAACTTTTTTTATATTCTATTCAGTACACTGACTTTTCTTTAAGTTAAAAGATCCTTTTTTTTCCAAAATAGTAATTCAGTTTATCACTTGCTTCATTCTAAATGCCTTTCTGTCCTATTGTCACAGCAATTGCTAACCTCTAGTACTTTCTAGGAGTATGAATGTGTTAGATTTGTTACAGGTATTCCTACTTATAAGTGGATGTGGAAGTGTTTCCAGCACAGTTGGTAAACTAGGTGTTTTAACAGACTGACTAGTGCATCAGATATTCCCTGGCACTATGAGACGCTCTCTCTCTCAGTAAAATAGCAAAGCTGGTTAGATCATTAGGTCTGATTTTAATCGTGCTGTGGGTAAAGCAGTTGAGTTTAGCATGTCTTCTTTTCTAGTGGTTTTGAAAGCTGTTTCTTATCCTCGTCTTTCCTGCTCTTCCCATTTCAGAGATGAAGAGGTATCTTTAGCAAAAGATATTTTGCTATACGGTGCTGTATATGTTTGCCTCTCTTCATCAGGACTGATACAACAGTTTCTGTCTTTTACTCCCATTCATATTGAGATGTACCCAAGTATAGTAGGGGGTTACTTTAAATTCAGTACTAAGATGCGTACAATATCTCTTACGTCTGTAAAATATAATCTGTGGAATACCTTGCTTTCATAATGTAGTTATTTGCAAAACCAGAAGACCTAATAAAATGTACAGCATTCTATTTTGTTTATTTAATTAACTATACCTAATAATCTGAACTTATGCTTCTCATTTGTGTGGGTTTTTTTGTTAATTTTAAATTCTACCTTAGACACCTTCAGTGTGTATTTTCATGCATTGAGTGCTTTGTGTGCTTTGTATTTTACTTCAGAGTTTTTTTATTCCTTCTTATTTTAATAGTAGCAACAATATGTTTTATATTTTTCTTTTTTAGACTAGTAATTACTTTAAAAACTTGTCTATTAATACTTCTAGTAAGCAAAAGAGTTTCAAAGATGACAGAAAAAATTCCTCTCTTAGAGAATTGTAATGGATTCCAGGCTCTGCTTGTGTAAGGAGTGCATGATCATAGAATCATAGAATGCTGTGGGCTGCGAGGCACCTTGAAGACCATCTAGTTGCAACCCCCATGCCATGGGCAGGGACACCTCCCACTAGACCAGGTTGCTCAGAGATCCATCCCACCTGGCCTTGAGCACTGCCAGAGATGGGGCGTCCACAGCTTCTCTGGGCACCCTGTTCCAGTGTCTCACCACCCTCAGAGTAAAGATTTTTTTTCCTAATATCCAGTCTGAACTTTCTCTCAGTTTGAATCCATTCTCCCAGTCCTGTCACTACACGATGAGACAGTAGCCAGCAGTTTTATAATTAATTTGATTTTTTCATAAAGATGGCTAACAATGTTTGTTCTCCAAAGGTATTGTTTAATCACTTTTGTGTAGCTACTCTTAGTTTGCATGTGTTCGACAAATCAGATGAAAATGCATAGTTAAATTGTATATAAAGGTATATATTTTTGATTGCTTTAAAAAGGGATTTGTACTAAGGATTATTTTAGAGTTTGGAGGTAGTTTTGGAGATACTAAACTAACTACTGATTGTTTGATGTATTTAATAATCAAAACCTTTTTATGTTCTCAAATAACCTGCTTTTTTTATATAGTTAGAGTATGTTATGCCAAAAGAATAAATATATATTGCAAGACAAAATTTTTCTGACTGAGACACTTTATTTCCACAGCCCAAATGAAACACATCAACCTGTCCTTTGCAGCTTGTGGCTTTCTGGGCATTTACCACTTGGGGGCAGCAGCTGCTTTTCACAGGCATGGTAAGAAGTTACTGAGAGATGTGAAAGCTTTTGCGGGAGCTTCTGCGGGATCTCTGGCTGCCGCTGTCTTGTTAGCAGTGCCAGAAAATATAGAGGTAAATTAATAAACTCGTAGGTGTAGGCCATGATAATTTCAAAAGGAAATTTTTTTATATAATCGTCTTCCATTAAGTTTATTAAAATGTTTTCTGTCTTGTTTTTTTCTTCTTGTTACTTGCTAGGAATAGGACTCTTGTATCATGTTTTCATTAACCATATCTGTGGCTCATGAACAAAAATGTTTATGACAAAAATATTTCATATGGACTATATTTTAAGCTGGGTAAATACAAATCTCATGTGTGTGAATGCTGATTTTTAGGCAACAGGTATACTTTAATATACCAAAATGTATCTTTTCTAATGATCGTACATTACAAAGTGAATCATTGTTCTCTTGGCCAGAGATAGGCTGTGTTGAGCAAGTGCATAGCACCATCCTTTCAACCTTTTCTGAAAGAAAATGAAAATGTAAATGGAGTGTGTCTTCATAAACAGCTCCCACCTGCTCAGATGTTTTCCTTGCTGCCTGTGCTCCGTTGAACAGCGTTAAAAGCTTTTGCATCTCCTTTACACTCAGTGCAGCCCATGCATTAAGAGCACCCAGTAGGATTAACCCTCAGAGCATCCTGTTCTGACTTGTGTCTGTGTTGTTTCATCCCCAGAGATGCCACTCCTTTCTCACCTTGGATATGGTGTCATGCAGAGACACCAAGGTTATATTCAATAACTGCAAGGTTACAGAATCTGTGGAGAGCATTGGGGGTTTTTTCGTGTCTGTTTGCTTGATTTTCCCCACAGGTTAAGGCTGCTTTGCCCTCCTGAAGTGTCTGTATTGACTTTGCCTTAATAAATGTAGAGGACCAGGCATTGCCAAAACAATAATATTTCTTTAATATTTTTAATTATTGTGAGGAAAACAGGCTGTTAGATTTTTGGTCTAAGTTACACCTATGTTTCAGTCCAGAGAGCATTTGATAACTTTCTCTAGGCCTCGCTTACTTCACTTCATTTGATTCAAATAATAGTCCCAGCCAAACCCCACTTTGCCACTGATCTTTCTGTCTGTTTGTTGGTTGTTTCTGCTGGGATATGAGCTCAGCTTGTAGCATTAACTGTACTTTGTTTGCTTTCAACAGTTGCCCTGTCTTTCCCCCACCCCACTCCCCTGCGAGCATTCTTTATATGACTTGGTATTAGGCAAGTTCCACTCTGTTGTGGTCAGAACCTCATTGTATTCTGTGCAGGCATTATTCCCCTTCTGTCACCTCTGACTGGTAGTTCAGTTTCAAGTTTGCCTGGTATAATGTGTACCTCTGACTTTAATTTCCTCTGTGGTGAGCATGGCAGCCCTTTGTTAGCCCAAGGAAATTTTTCTGCTTATTGCGGACCCTGGGTATGAGAGCTTTTTCTCAGCCTGGTCCAACTTACAAAGATCTTTCTAAATAAAAATATTAGAAGAGCTTTTAGTTTTTGTTTGTGGAAACTAAGTCTGTCTTACATTGAATCTGATGTATTTTTCCTTGAAAATTTGTCATATTATTGCAAACTAAAGAAAGCTTCATGAACTTTCTAGTCCTTTTCATTTTTTGTGTACTTTTTAATTATTCTGTTATATTGTTGAAATGGAAAATTGGGAGTTCTTTTGTCCGTGGGAATAATTCTTTCTAATTCTCATGGAATTTAAGTAAAGGCAGTGTTCTGTACTGAATATAATTAACTTTTCATATCAGGATAATTATATTATAATCTTTACTACATTTCTAGCTTGAAATATTTTATATCTACAAAGTAGCTCCTAATCAGTTAATTGTTTTTTTCTTCCCCTCCCCCCCAGAGATGGCAATGTTAGACCAGCCATGATTAGGAGTTTCTGCATCTCCTAGTCTCGAAGCTGAAATGCAACCTGTCCTTATCTTGGAGAGAATGTAACATTGAAGATTTATTGTTTTGACTGTTGCTGTTCTAAGACAGTTTCCAAATGTTTTTCTGTAATATATTGGGGTTTTGTCACTGTTTGTAAAGGCGTGGGATTGAATTCTAAGGAGGCTTATTTAGTTATGGATAAATAACTATTTATTTTAAAATTACCTTAGTCATGTTTGCTATCAAGTTTGCTTAACTCTGTACAAGCAGTTATGATTTCTAAGCATGGCCTGAGTCACTATTTAAAATGTAGATGTATTGTTTAAAGCTTCTAGCACTCAGATTCTAAAACAAATAGCTGTAAGAAGTTGTCCCTTTTGAGAGCAGTAATTGAGAGTCTATGCACAGTCCATTCTTAGCACTTTAATGTGGAAAGTAGTTTTCTGTCATTTGCCTAGTTTGGATTCATCCAGCTCCCTGGTACTCTGAGCTCCCAATAACTTTATTTAAACATCTTAGATAGAGAGATAGTAGTTCTGAGGTGCTTTTATGTAGGATTTTGTGGGTTTCTTCTGCATTTATAGAGAAAAGTGTCTGAATGTGCCTTATATATTTTAATTGGCCGCAAGCTGCCAATGGCAAGTATCTCATGGGGTAAAGGTGCAAATCTAACCAGTGTGAGGCTAAGTAGCACAAATATTTACAGTGATTGTTCCTTTAAGAGGTATGAACCTCTTAGTGAACTTTTTGATACATTTATTCAAAGACCATATAAGGAAAGTGGATGCAAGAATCACATTTCTAGCTTTCTCTTAGATGAGTGCTTTGTCATACAAGTGATGTGAGGAAGTTTAACTCATTCAGACAGCTGGCTCTGGGCTCATGTTAATCCTCACCCCAACTCCTTCATTGTTTTCCTTTCATTAGATCCTGTATCCTCCTCCTCACTGGGATACATTCATGTCTCTCTTTTTTTTCCTTTCCTTTCCTTAGTCACTCAATCATTTATTTTGTTACTAGCAACATATTTGTTCTTTATGCATGGACTTAATAATCCAGGAACTATCTTTTATTCATGTGGTTATATAGGTGAATGTCAGTGAATTTATAGAGTACCAATTTCAGAAGGTTGCATAAGATTGAATTTAGTTTTTTTCCAAAGTCCCTAAAATCATTAGAGAAGTCTGCATGAAAGGATAAAAAAAGGATTACAATTATTGAATAGTGAATCTTAAGCACTCAGGATCATAATTCATTGTTTCAGTGTGTTATGGCTGAAAAAATAAATTATACCAATTCCTTTACTGTCCCTTTGGAGTTCTTATGACTCATGCTTCAAGCTGTTTTTCTACAGTCATTAATGCTGGGCATTTCAGCTTCTGTAAGAGGTTCTCTGTGCAGGAATCTGTTGCCTGGTGTCCTGCAGTGTATTTTTTTCCGATGTCATCCATCATAGTTTTCCATTCATGAAATACTTCCATAGTATTTTATTAATTAAATATGTGTATTTGCTAGTAGCTTGTTTTTTGCTCTCGTGAGAAGAAATTGTTGTAATTTTTTTTTTTTTTTTATTGCTTATACGCATTTTAAGGTACTTGTGTCTGGTTTAAGTTCTGAAGTAGACATTAAAATAAAAGGTTGCTTTAGACTTTGAACTAAATGATTGTTCTTGTAATGGCATGATCTAGAGGACAGATTATTTAGCAGTGGTATTATATAGAAAAATAGCCTTTAACTTTCCTTGATTGTTGAAGTGATGTACTCGTGAGGGTTTATAAGGTTTTTTTTCATCAGGGTTTTTTTTTTCCCTTACAAATTAACCCTTAGAAAAGGATCAACATTTTGTTATGCATGCCTTGTTACAAACCAAGCACATATGGGAAAATATTTCAATTTGATCTAATAACTCTTTTATTAAAGCTTTAGCCTCTAGTATATTTTAGGTACCGCAGTTGAACATGCTTCCCATCACTAAAACATCCTTAATGGTTAATACCTTTCATTTCCAGAAATGTAAGCACTTTGCCTATGGATTTGCAGAGGAAGTCAGAAGATTGAACTTTGGTGCTGTAACGCCTGGTTATGATTTTATGAAAACACTTAGGTACCTATCTTAATGCTTCTGTAATAATTTGTGTATTAAAAAGCTCTCCAAATGCAAATGGAGAAGGTACATATTTCTTCTGTGCTGTGGGGTGCTCACCCCTAATGCATTTGCAAGGTTTTTAAATAATAGTGGTGAGTAATGCTGAGCATTTTCTTTCCTCTAGGGAGGGCATAGAGTCTATTCTTCCTTCTGATGTTCATGAGATAGCTGAGAACCGGCTTTATGTGTCAGTCACTAACTCCAAGAGTGGGGAAAATCACTTGGTTTCAAATTTTGCCTCCAGGGAGGACCTCATTAAGGTAATCATGTTGAATATGGCAGTTGTAAATAAAAATGCTGGTATATATACATATGCATATACATATGCATGACCTACATCCAAGGCATGGATAAAAAGGTACTGCTGGGCAGATTGTTTAAAAAACAGCAAAACGTCTGTACCCCTGCCAGAAATCTTTAAACTTCATATGGATTTGGTTTCAATGCTTAACAAATGAGCTTTATCATTCCAAAGTTTTTCATAATGGCTAAACTGAATGTATGTTGCTACAATGTTAAGCTTTTATCTTTTCTGCTGTTCCCTATGGACTTGGAAAGGCAGGTAATAGTCTCCCGCTTTTGAAATAGTCTTTCCATATGTGAAAACAATCATCTTGTATCAGCATTCCTAGACTTCCAGTTCTTAAACTGGAGGTGAGGGGGAAGAGAGGCACGATTTGTGTGTTCGTGAGGGAGCAAGGCACAGAACAGTGGTATATTTAGTTTAGGAAAGTAAGGCAGTGCCTAGAAGTCCGCATTGGTCTGTTAGTGGTAGGGAAATACTGAAAGTATTTGTTCTTCAAACTTGTCCTGCCTCTCCTCACTCTGGAGATCTAAGTGACTTTATAAGAAGAAGAACTGCTTTCTTCAGTCCTCTCAAAAAGAATTCAAACTTTGCAGGAGTCACCTGGTTTTGACTCTGTTCATTTACTAAATCTTTTTTCTGCATTTCCCTTAGTTTAGAAGGGCCAAAGTTACTGAGATGGAGCTGAAGATAAGAGGCAAAAAGGTGCTGGGCTGGGGAAGAAGCTGATGTTTGGAACTTGGGAAGCTCGTCTTACGCTTTTGTGAGCAAAAGGCCTGTTTGATAGAGAAATAGCTGCAGTTTCACATAAGAAAACAGACAGCCTTTTTATCTGAGCTCAGACAAAGCTCCACGTCACTAGGAAGAGAAATAGGCAGGAAAACAGTTCTCAAAGTGAAAGTTGAAGACTTCATATATGTATACAGTCTTAATTAAAGCTTGTTAGAGGAGCAGAGTGGCTTAATATTGAAAGTAGCTTAAATTTTGTAAAAGTTAATGTAACTCCACCCAAAAAAGCTCAGGCATTTTCTTCCATAATCTCCATGGATTGTGATTTTTTTCTGCACTTGTTCATCGTTCACATAGTGTATGCACCAGCTTGTGACCTGCTTCTGTTCCCCAGATTGGTTGTCCATGCCACCGCACAAGCATATACGTACTCACTCTATTTATCTGTCTGAAAAATTCTAACATACTGCCCTTTTTCCATGCATTTACCTCTCCTCCTTGAAATGCTGTACACTGATTGCTTATATACATATGGGTGGATACATAGGTATAGAGACACCCACACTGCCTCACAGGTATTGCTATGAATGGATAGAAAGGTATGTGTGTGTGCACAGCCGTACGTGACAGAACAGGAGTCCTGGTCTAAAAACAAAATTAAAACAAAAATCGAGAACAGCTGTAGAGAGCAATGAAGCCTTACAATGGGGGAAATAGTAGTTTGTTAATACTTGAATGTATTAAATACAAACATTGATAAAGGTATACATACGTGAATTTTCAGGATGTTTATGCTATTTTTGAAACTCTGAAAATCTGATTTATTAGAAAAGTAAATAGTATATTAATATGCTAACAGAATGACTTGGTCAGCTTCTTCTTAAACAATATACTGCTTTTTTTTCAGCATATGCGTATTTAATTTCTTGAAAACCATAGATTTACTTCACATTGTGCAAAACTAAGTTCATACTCTTGAATCAAATTAATCATTGAGTTAATTTTTTGATGTTTTGTTTTGAGAGTTGTCACAGTCAAGTCATAAAAAACCAAACTCTATTGAGTAATTTTAGTCCCATTTTGACATACTACAACAAGAAGACATTTTGAGATGACAGTGGATTTATGTAAAACTAATGTATTGACTGGTAAATATGTACAAAAATATGTATTGGTTCTAAATTACTTTGTTGCCTTTTTAAAATTTTTTTTTCTATTCCTTCTGCTTTCTTCTTTCTAGGTCCTGCTAGCAAGTAGTTTTATACCAGTGTATGCGGGAATTAAGCCAGTGGAATTTAAAGGACAGGTAATTTTTCTGTAGCTATCAACTTTCTTTTTATGTGTTCTTCATTTATAGTGTAACTATTCCATTGTAAGGGAAAGCAACTTCAATACTATATTTTGTATTGCTTATAAGAAAACCTTTTCACAGTTTTCTTTACTCAGTCTAGCTCCAAGAACTTTTTTGTCTTTCTTGCATAAATGTATTAACATGTTAAGAATAATTTTAAAAGCATGAAGATGGCTATTTCTTCTTTCTGAGAAATACAGCATACTTCATTTCCCTATTCATAAAAATGATGCCTCTAGAACCTTTATAACCCTCACAGCCCCGCGCCAAAAAAACCCACAAAACCATATGTATTTGCTGCTAGCTAGGTAGTCATTATATCAGAAAGCTTGTCAGCTTTAGAATTATAGATACAGCAATACATATCAGCTGAAATATTCGAAGGTTTAAATCAGTATTGTTTGACTGCTTGAGTTAAATGGAGTCTGCTTGCAGCTTCCCATGGTCCGGAATTTTGTTGTTTGAGTCTCTGTGTTACTTGTGCAATTTCAACGGGAATATATGGCTATTTTAGGTTCATTCTGCCCTTAGTTAAAGGGAAGGAAGTGTCATTGTTAAATTTTTTGTGGTATTCTCTCAATTAAGAAATTGAAAAGTTGGCTCAGAGTTTTGTCCAGAAGTTATTTAAAACCGGTGTTACTGGATGAACAGTTCTATTATGAGTTGCATGAGTATTGTAATATTTAATGAAGCCTTTTTAGATTTTTTTTTAGCCTTGTAATATTTTTCTGCCGCCTTTTTTCTAGGGGACAGTTCTCATTCCTGAGTATTTTTTGCGTTCAAAAGTTAAATCAATGAGAGTTTAATGGAAACTGATTCTTGTGTTACTTGAAAGCTTCTTGTCATTCCCAAAGCTTCTTGCTGCTCTCCTTCAGTGAGATTCAGAAAAGGCAGTTTCTGAGATGAGGTTGCTTTCATTTATTGTTACTTGTTGGAATAATTAGTTCTGCATGTCTGCCCTGACTTTTCTCAGACTCTGTAAAACAGTGCATTTGTGGATTGGGGAGTTTTTTTGGGGGTGTTTTTTGAGAAAACTATTGCCTGTAACTGAGTTGCATTCTTTAGTCCTAAATGTTTAGGTCTAGGTGAGAGCTCTCACTTGCAGTAGCATTTCTTTGGTTTGGAATAGTGGGTGATAAGGACGTGGGGGTGTGTAGCAGAGGCCCCAAAGCACACATTGTAGAGCCGGATACATGGCGTGTACTGTCATGGCCCACACATGTAAGCACCAAGTCAGTAAGGTGGAGTGGATATGGATTTGGCTCTGCAGCATCACCTGTCATATAGCATCGTATTCCAAGTTTCCTGAAAGCTTCATGTAACAGACCAGGTTCTGTCTGTCTGCATTTACCCTAGTTTCAGGAGGTAAATTCCTTAGGCCACGGGTCCATGGTAGCTTGGAATCAAGATTGCTTACTGCTAGCTGCTTGAGCCTGTTGGCCTTATCTGTACTTTAGAACAGTAGAACTGGATTTTCTCTGGGCTACATGTGTCATCTGCCCACACATCACCAGGTCCTCGAGGACTGTTTCTAAAATGTATTTCACTATGTTACCTATGCTATGTTACCAGCTACCATTATGCATGGTAAGTGAGGCAGTATAGTGCACTTTTGCTGAATGAGTCAAACGTGTTGCTAGCCGGTCCATATGCCTGCAGAGACTGAACCCTGGGGTAAACATTGCACTTTAGTTTTATTTTTAGGAAGAGTATTTTTTGGGAAGCATTTGGCTTCACAGGGGACTAGCTAGTTTACCTGTAAATGTGCATGCCTGCAGGCAGACTCTTGGGATGAATAAACTAAATTTCATGTTAATATGGACAGAACATTAGTCTGCTCATAGTATGTTTTCTCATTAATGAGCCAAAAAATTATCTGACAAAAGAGGAGGTCTAAGATGACATATGAGAATTTATAGTCTGTTAATGGCCTTAACCAGATTGGACTAGTTCATTGCCAGAGCTGAGGATTTCAGGTGTCCTGGAACTAAGCTTCCAGTAACACTAGCGCAAACTTGCTCCACGTGAAATTATCTTTCTCTGACTTGATTTGATGTCCTTTGAGTCTCTGACAAGGTTAATTTTCAAGACAGATAAAGATCCGCAGATGATGGAGTTGACTGTGTCTGCTGATGGGTCTGTAGTTGATGTGACTGAATTTCTCATGGAATAGCTTTGTAAAAACCATCTGCTGGTAAATGGGTAGGTTCTCTTAGGTCAAGCCTTAATGTCATTGTCTGGTTTGGTTTTCTTCGCAAGTTATTTCAAAACTTTATCTGTTCATGTGTTGTACTAGAGTATTAGTGGAACTCATTCGGAAGCTACCAGGAATTTGTCTCATCAGCTGAGAAGCATTTTTCAAGAATTCCTTAGAGAAATTAAGAGAAGCTGGTGCTTCACTTGTCTTTTTGCAGCAAATAAATGTGTTATAAATGTTTTATAACTAGGAAACATGAGAGACTATAGATCTAAATATTTTTGAGTGAAAAGCAGTTTTTCTCAAATGCTCAAAAGAAAGTAACAGAATCTACAGAAAATAGTACTAAATTAACAGCATTGCCCATGCCTTAGTAAATGTTTTGATTTTCACGTAAGTATTGAAGTTACATAAGGGGAGAAGGGGAAAAATAAATAATCGGAATTTTTAAAAGTATGAGAACTTACAAGTTTTAAAAGTACTAAGTTATACTTGTGAAAAACATGAATGTCATTTGTTATGGTGTCTTTGACATGGCTTACACAGGAATTGCACTATACTTTTCACTGTAGGAAATGCAACAAAAAGACAGTACTCCAAGGAACATTGCACATAAATCAATAATAAATTACTATTTACGACAGACACAAAAAAGCCTTGGTGCTAGAAATGTTCTGGTATATTGTAGCTTTACTCACAGCAAAGCTGTAGTGGGAGTTTGAGAAATCTGAAAGAGCTGTAAATGATTCTGGAATTTTATTCTTTTTTTGCCTCTTTTTCTAAAGTGAAACGATCTCACTCCTCATTGAGAAATTTGATGTTTGTGCAGAGTGAAGGAAGGGTACTGACATCAGCTAATGTCAAGGGTCAGGTGCTATAGCATATAATCAAATAATAGAATGAAAAGGGGCATAGAAACTACTAAATGTTAATATTTGTAGCTCAGGTTTTGAGATCAGGAACATAAAACTGATCTGAGAGTGAAGAAAAGAGTGGTGTGGGGGGACTGTGTATGCAGACAAACACACATATGGATGGATGGATGGATGGATGGATGGATGGATGGATAGATACCACTACAACCCTGTTGCTATGTATCCATGTGTTAAAGAGAAACTCAGCGTATTACCAGATAGAGGATTTCACAAGGAAAGTCAAATCTGTCACTGGGAGAAATCTGTATAAAATTAAAATAAGATTTGCTTTAAGTGAGAGTAAAGGACACAGCTGAGAGGAGTCATATATATAAGTGATGGACCTCAGAGAATCTCAGGGGCTTTGGAAGAACAAACACTGTAATTGGAGTTAATGCTTGCTGTATCGCAGAACCTACACTGAGAGCTAGTGTCTTGCCAACAGCCAATGATTTACTTTTTGTGAGAGGGTTTTTTTGCTCGAGTTATTTTTTTTTGGTTTTGTTGTTGTTGATGATGTTTGTTTTTTAAACTTTTGTGACTAAGTTTCTATGGGGTTTTCAGGAATTGTGATGCAAAACTGGCTTTATTTTGCCATTTTATGATGGTCACGTAGAGCATCACTTACATCAGGAAAGCGGTCTTTTGCTTGATTGGTGCTGAAGAGTACTAGTACAATTTGCCATTTGTTTTTAGCGGTCTGTGTTAACGTAACTTGAGGATGATATCCTGGAGGTGAAACTCTTAAGGAGCACGACGGTGGATCTTACTGTTTCTTACAGCATTTCACCTTGCCTGGCTTTCCGTGTCTGCAGTAGTCTACTTCTTACATAGTTAATGTTTGTTTCCCTTATAATTAGTAAAGACAAAAGCACTTTTCCAGCACTATTAAAATGAGGTATAAACACCTACTTTAGGATAAGGTCAATCACGTGCTAGAAGTGTTTTCTCTCCCTTGATGATAAAGGAAGTGTAGAATTACTAATTGACTTTCGATGTGTAAAAGTTCAGTGAGATGCATCTGGTCAGCAGACCTCATGTATGATGTCAGTGAATCCATCTAGCCAGCGGACTGGTGTTGAATTTTGGGCTATGCCTGTAAGCACAGAAAGAAATAGGAAGGGATAAATACATTAAAAAGAGATGTCACAGCTGTTTATATTGGAATGGAATTTGGCCCCTAGATCTCATTCTTCACTATACTCAACTCCTGCAGCAGACTTAGGTCTGCTCCCTCTTATGTCAGAGTTGTTTAGCTCCTTCCCATCTTTACCCTTCCAGCTACTGCTGTCTTCTGTAGTGTATATAAGAGGACATGAGGCTCTGGAAGAAAAATCACAGAAGAGCAGAGGAGTCGTGTGGTTTTGCTTCTGCAGTCAGAGTACCTGCACATACAGATTGTACAGCTACTGTTGTCAAACAGAATAATGTTCTAGAGGAGTATACATCATCTGATACGGTTTATGTGTAATATTAACAGTCTTGTCTTTTCATGTATGTGTTGAGAAAAATTCCATGGGGGGCGTTTTATTTTTTAATTAACTAAAAAGTCTTATGAGTAGCTCGATAAATACCTTGCACGCAAATTTGCACATTATGTCAAATGCTCATTGATTCAAATCTCTGTGTGTACATTGTCAGTTCCTTAATATATGACACATACTGAAGCTTATTCACTGTGTTCTTACAGGGAAATTTGTATGTTTTCTTGAGAGTGAAGGAGGCAGGGTTAGCAAGGGTAACATATTGTGTTATGATCATACTGTACTGGTGTTACTTTGAAAAAAATTCTGTTTTCCCATAGAAGTGGGTTGATGGTGGCCTTACCAATGGCCTTCCTATCTTGCCTGTTGGAAGAACTGTGACTATTTCTCCTTTCAGCGGTCGATTAGATATCTGTCCACAAGATAAAGGGCGTGTGGACCTGTATGTTAAATTAGCAAAACAAGATATGATGGTAAGTTGCTTGTTTATTAACTTAAATGCACTAAAAAGTACTTCTGCAGTTATGTTCATATTTAAGTGTCTATTTGGTGCTTATATATCAGCTTACATAAAGTTTTGGCATTTTCTGTTTTGCAAATGAAGATTAAACCTTTTCTTAAACACAAGGAAAGGAGAATGTAGAATAAAGAAGAAAGTTTGAAATGCATTGTTCTAGTACGAAATTGAGCAAATTATAACAGGCTGTTCAGTGTAAATAATGCTAGGTTTGCTTTACATGTCAGCTGTCTTTGACTAGGCAAAATGTTTATAGAAAAAAATAAAGTGGAATACCTCAGGAGACAAGAGCTGCAGAACATTTCTTCATACTTACTGAAATCAATTGTTCTAATTGAATTTAAAATGCAAGTTTAAGTTGTACATTTAAAATGGTATATACAGTGACTTGTCACTGCATTGCACAAGAGGGCTTGTGAACATTTGTGACTACAGTGCTTTTCCAGAATTTTTGTTAGAAGTTGCAGAGACATTTCTGCATATTGAAATACGAGACAGATTTTTATTGCCTCCTTTTCATTGCTGACATTTCTGTCTTTGCAACCTTTGTCTCACAAACTTTAACCACAGTTTTGCTTTCTTCAACATGCTGAAATAAAATACTGAATAATGATAGACCTAGTGGTCAACAATGTTCCCTTAGAAAGAAAGATTAACAATAATTATTAATTAGTTTAAAACTTTCTTTCTAGCAGCTTTTAATATTTTCTTAATTTTACTAAAATTAATGTTATGTAATGCCTTTCTCAATTGGACCAATATTTGAATCTTTATAATGTTTCACAGAGAGATATTAAGCATGATAGTAGTTGGTAAAGATCATAAAGTATGAGATTAGTGATTTCATAAATCTTGGAAATATATGCAATCATATATTTCTTGGTTGTGTTTTATATGTAGAGGATGAAAGATGAGCTGGTGATCAGTTTAGTTTAGAGATAGAAAATTAACTGCACAGTTACATTGCTTCTGGGGTCATGTGCAGACTTGTGCAGAATCCCAGGCAACATTTTAAGCTATTCAAATTGACGCATCTCTGCTTTTAGGGGTGTAAAAATGATGACTAAGAATAATTTCATTTCAGCAATATTGTAATCTGCATAAGGTGAAGAGTTGTACCTCTTAATTTATCTATATTAGAATGTGAATAGTTTTCTATCTCTCCATCTAGTGTCAGAATTTGAATAATTGCTTACTTCAGATAATGAAGATGATGTTGATATTGTTTTGCAAAATTGTTTATTATAATGTGGCTAAGTATTAAATTAATTTTATAAACAAATTGTTCAGAACATTATTAAGTATAATTATATTTTTAGTCTGTTGTAAACAATTTAATAAAGTCTATATTCAAGAATAAGCTACAAAATCTTTTTACATGATCAGAGTGACCAGTTAAGATGCTGAGGAGTTCTTAATTTGTTGTTAGTACAAGCTATGTTCATACTCATATGTTAAACATTGCCTGGGAATGTTCCCAAGAATGTGGTTGTTTGCACTAGTAAGTTGTCAAAATATTTCCTTGCACAAGTTTATCATGTGCCAACTACCGCTCTGCCAGACAGTTTTGGAAGTGTTTCCAAAGCTGAAGTGTTTCAGAAACTTTGGACAGTTTTACAGGCAGACAGTCTGTCTTGGATGCTGTGAGTTTAATTCTGTGTGTGGACTGTTTGTGCCAGTTTGTCCTGGTGCTCAGCAGTGACCCTGGACGTAGCTAATTCCTGGTTTAAACACAGCCATGCCAGTCTTTTCATTTTACATATGCTCTATGAAACAGATGACATAACACTCACATCTAGATAAGTTGTGTTAATAAACTAATTTATAGCTTCTTGCTCTGTTGCAGCTGTCTCTGGCCAACCTAGTAAGACTTAATCAAGCTTTGTTCCCACCAGACCAGGAGAAAATGGAATCATTGTACCAAAATGGCTTTGACGATGCTGTACGCTTTTTATTGAAAGAAAACTGGTTTGAGTAAACAGCTCATGGAGAATTAGCAAAACATGATGGCTGTCAAAACACAGGTACAGGCATCCTAGAGAATCTCAGGTATTGCTGCCCCAGTTCCTGTTCATGAAAATAAAAATCCCAATGGACTTGCATCTGCTTCTGCTGTGAAAGTATCAGTAGCACTCCACAGAGCTGTATGAACATGTCAGAACAGGAGCTGGACGTGCCTGGTGGATGTCTTGGTTTGAGGAGGTTCCACTTAGATTAATTTTGCTTCAGCTGGGGACTTGAGTGTGGGATTTGTAAAAAAGCTTGTAAAAAGTGTTGTCATAATTACAGAAATTTGGAAAAGCCTTTTTCAGTGTTATTTGAGAAGAGAATTGATGTTATGTCATGAAAAATTACAGTCTGTATTATTAACTTAACGTAATTCTGTGTATTAGTTCTGTGTATTAATTGGATGCTTGCAGTGTTACTGATCTAAAATATAACTTGCACTATTCTAAAGGACTTGAAAACTTAAGTACTAGCCACAAGAAAATAAAACACTTGCACTCTTGCGTATTTTTTCACATAAAAAGTTCTTCTTTCAGTGAATGTTTTCTTTTTAAATTTTAAATACTACCTGAAATTTTTAGCAGAAATGTGATATAAAAATAACTTGTAAAGAAGCTTGTAAAAATTGTTATATTTATTATGTTTTCTTCCTCTGCGAAAATTGAATAAATATATTTTCTTGAAACTTTTGTCAGGAGTTCATTTACAAGAGTCTTGGAATGCTGTAATGATCTGATTATGTGCTATCAGTCTACTGGAGAGTAGTTGATGAGAGTCAATGGGTAATGAACTCAGATTCACATATCTTGTTATTTTAACATTCACCTTGCATTGACTACCTTAAGTTCAAGATTTCTAGTCTCAATGCCTAAATGCTAAAATCCACAACTATTTATTAAAAAGGAAAGAGTGTTTGGTTTATAAGAGTGGAATTTAAGTTGATTTATTAATAAGTAAGGGAAAAAAAAAGTTAAAAGTGGAGGTTGAATCAAGCATGTACAAAATTTTAGAATTTCTAAAATCAACTGAAAAACCTTCGGTTAAGAAGAAAAAAAAATCTTTTATAGCTGCTTGAAAGCCTCTTCAGCAAGTAACCACCAGATTTATATTGATATGTAGATTGCATCACATTAGGAATCATGTACAGGGATTGAATTATTTTGTTACTGGTTTTGATAATGAAAGAAATAAAAAAGACTGATGTGAAGCACCTTAAATTCATTTTAGAACAGCATTTGTTTCTAAATGCATGAGGTTCTTTATATAGTGATAGTGATATACAGGATAGCTTGCATGACTTCTAGATGCATTTTTGCATGTAAAACTGAAATAAGTTTCCTTTGTAATCTGCGCCTCGCCCACTTGCATTCTTATTTGTACAGAGCATAGCTTCCAGCATGAATTGCAGTAGTAGATAATGCTATTAAAAAAATTCTCTTCTTTCATGCTGGTTTGCTGTGGTCAAAGTCTCTGATTCAATGGTAATAACTATCCTGGAATTCTGCTGAAATCTTGAAATGGCTCTTTTTCACTCAGAGAAACAGAAATCTAACAAGATCAGAGCCTCTTAGACTTTGTTTTCTATTTACAATAATTGTTTTCTTCAGGAGTGAATATGATCCTTTTTGAATGGAGGAAGTGTAGAGGGTTTTTACCACTTCACAAGTCTTTCAGTTGATACGGATCTTTCCTAGCTAATTATCCTGACTAATAGCTATTAGAATGTCATAAATCAGATGTGCTGAAAAGGATCCTTGCCACCTTATTTTTCTGACAAAAGCCTAAGGTGTTAGAGAGTCCGGTTTAACCAGGTCCTAAATAAGTGGAGCTGAAAATCAGTTAGTAATCTCTTTGTCAAAATAAACCCCAGTGAAATAAGTGAATTTTTAATTTCAAGAATACTTCCTAGATAGATTATTTTGCTTCTCTTCTTTTAGATGTGTTTTAGGTGTAGTCCTTGTGTGGCTGAAGGCAAAACCTACACTCAACAGAATTTTGTCTTCTGATGGACTTGCTATGCAAATAGGCTGCATAACTATTTTAAAAAAATGTTACTAATACCTTAAAAAGCTGAAGGAGATGAAACTTGCAAAAATTCATACTTACTTTGTGCCATGATGCTGTTGATAAGTGTTGCGATGAAGATGATTGCAAACAGTACTTATAATTTAAATAGAAGGTTCCATTTCTGCTGAAACCTTACTAGTTCTGCTGGCTGTGTTGTCTGGGAAACCATTGTTTTCGTTTGTTTGGTTTTTTGATTCAGATTTTGTGCATTCTTTTGAAAATCATTAGTACAAACACAGTCAAATCTAGAAGATGAGACAGGCTAAAGTAATATCTTCTCACGAGAATGAAAATTTTTTTTATTACAAAGCTCACGTTCATATCTGTGCTCTTTTTTCTTCAGATTATGCTAAGGATATGCTAAGTTACTTTTTTGTGTTTATATATTCTGAAGTATGTTTAAAAAGGTAGGACGTACAAATCCTAAAATTATTTTATTCTTCGATTTCATAATTTACCATGTTTCAGAAACGCAGTGATTTTTTATCTGAACATAACAATGCCCTGTCTAGGATATTCAGGAGTAATTCTATATTTTCTAAGACCTCTGCTTTCCTGAAAGACTCTGGACTCTGAACTCTGCTCTGGCTTTGAAAACTTTGGTCACCTTCATAGGTGTGCAGAGATTGGAAATGAAGATCACTATAAATATACAACAGCTGCTTTGTTAGTTAATAAAAATAGTAATTGCCTGGGAGTACTAGGCTAAGCAGTAACGCTCATCTTCCAGGTGCAGGTACATCCATGAATATCTGATGCCTGGACAGGTATTTTATTTCTTCAAGAGCAGTTCTTCAGATGGATATCAATACCTGTCATTTCTCCTATCTCACTGTTCATATGAACATTAATTTCAATCCTTTTTCTCATTTTCTTTAATTTCTCTAGGGAAACTATATGACATGCATGCTAGTATTATTTTTTTTCTGGGGTCCAATGAAGTGTTTTCTGTCCAGTTTTCCACAGAATGCATCTTGAAATCTGTAATTAAAGTCTACCTGAGAGTGTGTTAAATAATCCTTAATACCAGATGAAGTAATTGGAAGTTACTGTTTCAATTACTATTTCCCTTTAGCTTGTCTGCATGCTTCCTATCAGAGAATATATTTAAGTAATTTGAAGGTAAACTTGAGTCGTACTAAAATTATAAGGAGTTCTGTCTCCAGTCCCTGGAGGGCTGAGACTCCCTCATTCAGATATTGGGTCATGAACTTGAGGTTCTTGTTTTAAGCCATTTGTAACTGAAGATATACTCGTGGTCCAGAGGGATCTGGGCAGGCTGCAGAATTGGATGAAGAGTATCTCTTGGGTTCATCAGAGAAACGGGCAAGTTCCTGCATCTGCTTTGCACATAAGATCCTAAAAGGGTACTGAGGGACAACAAAAAGACCATGAGCCAGCAATATGCTTTCATGGCAAAGGCATCCAACAGCACCCTGCATTAGGCAGAGCATTGCCAGCAGTCCAGGAATGAGGGTCCTTCCTCTGGACTCAGAAGATGCTGGACCAGATCTGGAATGCATTCTCCCATTCTGGGTTCCCCAGGACAGGAATATTATGGACTTTCTGGAGTGAGTCATCTGCAAGCTCATGAGGATGATTAAGGACTAGAGAGCCTAGGAGAGCTGTGATTGTGTATCCTGGAGAAGAGAAGGATCAGGGGGATCTTACCAGTTTGTCTAAATACCTGCCAATAACAGAGCCAGGCTCTCTTCAGTGGTGCCCAGGAAGGGAATCAGAGGCAATAGGCACAATATGAAACACAAGAGGGTCCATCAGAATATCAGGAAAGTCTCCTTCCTTGGAGATATTCAAAAGCCATCTGGACAAGGTCTTGGCCAACCTTCTCTGTCTTCAGTAGGGACGTTGGAATACACGATCTTCAGAGGTCCCCTCTCACCAGTGGTTCTGTGACTCCTTAACTTACTGCAGTCCACTCATATTTCATATAAATATTAATGTTCTTACGACTACAATATGCATTTTTAAAAAAAGCATAAATCAAAAAGATATTTCACACATCTAATATTAAGAATTATTTGTGTTCTGAACTCATTCTGAATTCTGTCCTGATGTTTTATTCTGTGCTAGGCTTCCATAAAAATCCATGACGTTGCTGACTGGAACATAAAAAGTAATGTCTTTGCTATTGGTGTTAGATGATAGAACATATCACATACTATGTTTTTTCAGTTCCCCAGAACTTGCTGAATTTTTAACCTTTCAGAGTGGAAGTTTATGTCCAACTTCTTTTGAAGCAGCTTTCAGCTGTTTCTGAGAAGCATGTGAAAAACTGCAGAGGTCACACTGACTTTCATGTGAAGGGCCTTCATTTGATCCGGAGGCAGTGTTATCAAGTGGAAAGAAAAGAGCCCAGTGTAAGTATATGAGTTATCTGAATTAGATGCTTTAAAAATGCACCTTCTAGTTGCGTCTGCTGGATTAGGTATGAACTCTTGTTGGTTTTTGACAAAATGTCAGAGCTGAAAGGCTTTGCTGAAGGCATTGACCTCTTTCTGCTTTGTGTACTTGAAGGTGACTTTGGTTCAGTGACTGCTGCCTTCAGTTCTTTTCTTCAAAGAATTGCATCTGTGGCTCAGACAGACTTGACACCTCACATCTAAAATGATGGAATGGCTATATCTGCCCTTAAAGCTCTATGTTAAATATATAAACATTCCATGTATTTAATCCCTTAATATTTAACCTAATTTATATTTTACCTTTAAAATTAAATGTTGGGCATGTATTATAAGCAATAAAGATTTTATTTTTAAAAGAGTGTCAAAATAGGAAATCTGAAGTGCTTCTGAAGAGATAAATTTTGCTGAAAAAGAAATTAACTACGTATTTACATCTACAATTAAAATTCAATTTACTGACTCTGGAAACCTGAATATGTATGACTGCAAATGGAGTCAGTTCCCAGTTTAGGTAGAGAAGGAGGGAAGACCATTATTTACTTCCCAATGTCCAAATAATAACAATAATAATTTTAAAAAAGATACTTCATGACTGTTCTTCCCTACCTGAATGCTCGCAGTCCATCTTTCCCTCTGAAAGTCACATCTCACTTTGTCTAAGTGTGGTAGCCAGCACTTTCACCAAAAAGAAACAAATGCTCAGATAAATTTCTTAAAATTATTTGGCATCTTTACTGTTACAGAGAGGAGGAATTTCAGAAAAAAAGGCTAGTGATGAAGTTGAAGCTGAATCCAGTGAGCAATGTGTATCAGTTCTTACAGCACAATTAAAGTATGAGGCTGTAACCTCTCATTTTATTCTATGGGCTGTTTCCTTTCACATATTTACAATTGTAAGCAACTTTGAAATACAGTATTCAGCTTGCAGTATTCTACTGTGAAAAAAATTCATTTCCTTCAAGTCACACATGCATGACTATGCCAGGGCTGCATTTCCTCAAGTACTATGCCAATTATGATAATCTCTTTCTGTGCATCTTAGTTGTGTTGTTATTTCCTTAGATTCCACAAGTATTCTAAGCCCTTTAAGACAAGTTTAAAATATACATTTTTAATGTGAATAATTTCTGTTACAGTGCCAGATATGGCACATAAGCCCTGCAGCAGTAAACCATGTAGCCTATCTACCGGTCAAGATTATTTTGGTAATTAATATTTCTTTAAAAAACATACAAGCTATGACTTTTAAAACCACATTAGGTATTTTCATTATGTTAGAATGAAAATGTACATTACAAGATGGCATAGCTGGCTAAATAGCTAAGAGTGGAAGGAATTGCAGGGATTTGTAAATGTGAGGGATATGAAAGGGGTTAGAAATAATGTCAGACAGTGCCCTGGGAGCATGTGAGGAATTAATGTCTGAAAATCTGTCATTACAGTGGGCGGATACTGTTTTACAGAATTGCATTTTTAAAGCAAAGAAGCTGCCTTAACCTTTGTAAAAACAAAATTGTAACTGTGTGCTTCTGTTTGAAGTAGAAAAAAACCCCAATATACATGGTCAGATATGTTGGCATTGAAAAGAGGTTTGAATACCTTTAGCTTTCACAGTATTTTGATGATAGTTACATACATTAATGCTCATTTCATTTGAAGCTGTGTGGAGTGAAAAGTTCTTTAACTTGAAATAAATACATGAACAAAAAGCATTCCAGGTCAATGGAGAGATTTTTATGTATGTTCCTTTTCTACCTTGATAGAAGTAGCATCACACATGCTTGTATCTTGGTTACAACAGCACGCACCTTTTTTTTTCATATCATCTCTCTCCCAGTGTCACATAGAGTTCTTATTACTGACATATCTTCATATTCTTGACTAAACCCATTGTTAGCTGGTCTTGATGGCTGGTCATAAATCCATTCGCTTTGCACGGTAGCGCTGCTATCTGTATTTCTCAGCTTGTTCTTGCACTTTGTATGGCACTGGTGAATCTGTTGCAATAGGCACAACAACATGTATTGTTAGGCAATAAAAATGTTTCCATCTCATACCTCATCTGTTTAGAGAACCGATGGCTAACTTTACTGGGATATCAGTCTACAGTCTAGTGTTTGTTCTGAATTGGTTTAAAAGTTATGCATATTGCAGTTAAAATGAAATGTGAAAATTAATTTTAACTACACCTTCATGAATTTTCAGAGACTATTAATAGCTATTATTTTTAGTAGTAAAAATGTTAGTAATATGTAAACTAAGTTGCTAATATCTATGTAGTTATTGTTTTATAGCTTATTTGGTTCTAACTTAATAAACAAGTAAAATATAGCCAGATGTGGGCCATTATGATACAGCAGAATAATTATGGTACTTTTTGGCTTAAATTTATTTAGAATGAATATCTTACAGGGTTAGATTAATTCATTTCAGTCAATTGGCACCTTATATGATGAATTCTAGGCCTTTACAGGTAGCAGAGTAAGGGCAATTCGTATTTTACTCAAGAAATGGGCTGAAAGTGTGTCTGACAGTGTACCAGTGGTTTCATGTAATTCTTCTCCATTTCCCAATGTTACCCTTCAAGATGCCTGTGTGCTGTGACTTTTGAAAAAATTGGCTTAGGAGTGGTGGGAGAGATATTGTCATTCATTCTTGATGCTTAGGTAGTATAGACAGTGTTTTTTGGAGGTAGATGTCTTCTTTTGGGGAGGATCCCCAAGCGAGCACTTTCACTGACACAGTTGTCAGGCACAGGCGTCGTTGGGATAGTGCCGTGCCATGTCCTACTCTAGACCTGGAAGCCCTGAGCAAGTTTGGCAGAAGTAAGAAGCAAGGGAACAGCTGAGTGGATTTTAGGCTCAGAAGAGGCAGGTCAGACTTCTTTTTGAGGCGTGTACAGAAGCTGCCTTTAACCAGCCATGACACACTGGATTTAAGCAGTGGGCTGTAAGGGCCAAAGGACCTTTGAGACATCCCACTTTCATTAGTTTACACTCTAGTTTTGGCACAGTGTACATTTTCATGACAGGAAACATTTGTCATTCAGTAAAGAAATGACCTTTAAAAGTTCCTAACTTTATAAATTTCAGTGTCGTTCTATGCGGTAGGTCAAGCCCGGCCAGCAGCCAAGCATCTGCAGAGCTGCTTGCTTGCTCACTTCTCCATCCCCAGACTGGGACTGGGGAGAGAATATGAAGCACAAAACCAAAAAAACTCATGTGTCAGTATAAAGACAATTTAACAGGTGAAGGAGAGAGAGAAAAAAAAAAGCCAAAAACCCAACAAACAAAAAACCAAAAAACAAGTGATGCGGGGGAAATCACTCATCACCTCCATCCAGCAAAGCAATGCCCAGCCGGTTTCTGAACAATAGGTAACTCAAAAGCAACTCCCTACCCCAGCCTTTGTTGCTGAGTATGTCTTGCCCACTCCCAGCCTTCTCTTTGGAGCAGCAGAGTGAGAAACAGAGAAAGCCTTGATGCCCTTCAAGCACTATTCAGGCAAATCACTGCTGTGATATCAACTCTGTTTTAACCACAAATCCAAACCAGCACAATTTGGACTGCTATAAAGAAAGCAAACTCCATCCCAGTTTACTGCTGCTGCTTGCTCATTGTGCTCACAGTGATTAATTTTAGGAGAGACTTGGTTGGTTCACCTTCTATATTCAGATGCAATACATCCTTTGTCAGGCTTGTGCTGCTGCTGTATTTTAGCAAGGTTTGACACCTTACCACATCTCTCTCTGGCATGAGTTCACTCTGCCACTCAGTACTCATATCTCGTCTCCTACTGCCTGAGTTCTGTGAACATTTCTCGTTTTGTTGTGGCTTTGAGGTAACAGTACTTAACAACTGGTTGTTAAAGAAAACAAAACCCAAACCTTGACCTAGAAGGGCCATCAGATACCATAAACATCTTTGTAATTCTTGTAACTTATGTCACTGGTGCTGAGTCTTATGTGATAATGAAGTTCATGGCTGTCTGGCAGTATCAGCAGAGAGAGAATGGTTGCCATAATGCCAGATTCAGTAGCACTGAAGTAGGAGTACCTTTAAGCAGCACAAGCTGAGAAAGACAGTGGGGAACAGAACCACAACTATAAAGGAGTGAAGGATTTTTAAAATACAATGGGAAGCATATGAACTCACCCTAGGTTTAGGCATTTTTGTATACAAACAAATGTTTTCTTGTTCTCTTGCAAAAGTCTTTCCAAGTATTCTGGCTGTCAGGGTGCTGCACTGCTGGCCAGGTAAACGTCCAGCAGTGGCCCAAACCAACTAAGGGGTGTGGGTGGGCAAAAAACCCTGGCATGACTGGTTGGTTGGACAGAACATGAGTAAGATAAAAATGAGCAGACAGTGATGTGTGTCCAGAGGGGCTCATGAAATCAGGAGCTGGTGTTCAGAAGCATGAAACAAGCAGGATGTGTTTCAAACTACTAATCACTTCAGGCATTTGTTTTCTCTTTTGTTTCCGGGTAAAAGTAACAAGATCAACCAGCAACGTAGGAAATAGCTTCTCTGTTTTCAGGTAGCTCAGAAAAAAACCCCTTATAATTTGTATGTCGCAACTTCCCTTTTTTTGTTTCATGGCCATGCCCTCTAAACAGGGTGGGGACTATACCTCTAACTCTTTAATTAACAGAAAATAGAGAGACTTTTGACTTTATCACAGGTAAATATTCAGGCTAATTTGCTTATTGTTTCTTCCCATCAGAGGATGTTGTCCATTTTTAGGTTTGTATTATTTGTTTTTGAAGTTATTACTTACACCAAAAGCTATTATAACTGTGGTGACAAAGATGGTATATCCAAGAAGAAGGAACCAACCCCGCCAGATATTATCTGATGTTGTACAGTCTTTGCATTTCAAATCTGGAACAAAGAGAAAGAAAATTAAGTATTTGAAACAGAAAAAAAAGTTGGTTTTTCTGACAAGATTTCATTTGATGAATTAGTGAGAATTGACCAAAAAGCACGTTGTCTTTGTTTTAATAACATTTTCTTTTACTGTTTTTTCAGGAGTAAAGCTTCTCAAGAGAGATCTCATCTTTTTACTCCAGATATGAGATTTTTGAACCTGTTGTAAATTACTTATTCAATGGAAAGTAAATAAGATTCTCTGTTTAGTAGAAGTGGGATATCTGAAAACATCTGTTATGTAGAAAAAGCAAGGTAAAGGATAGTTATCTTACCAAGTCTCAGACAACTTTTTCTTCCTTTTTTTTTTTTTAAATCAGGCTAAAACAAACATATACTTAAGCTGTAATTGTCCATAGAATTTCCTTGATTGCTGTTCTTTTTAGGGACTCTGAAGAATCATTGGACCATTGTTAAATACAATGTGAAATCTGGAATGAGAGAAATGCTTTGTGGCATTTTAGCATTTGCTAACCCGATTTTCTGGAGAGTTCACATGAAGAAAACTTGGCTCTTGTGAAATAGTGTATCTCAGTCACTGAGGCCGTATGCTTGGCAGAATTCTGGAAATTCAATTCATAATTAGAAGATGGGGAAAAGTTATTGAAAAAATATTTTACCATCAAATGGAAAGAAAACTCTGCTTCCACATATCCCTACTTCTGTGTATGCTCTCTAAAAACACTCACACTGCTGTATGAATTTACTATACATCTTTTGACAAACTGGAAGAGAAAGCACAAACTGCATTTTTCAAAAGACCATTTGTTTATAAAGACTGAAGAAAATGATAAAAACAGTTATCGAGGCTTGGTTTGGGTGTTTTGAAGTTTGGCGTAAAGACTCAGCAAATGTTTGCGGATTAAGAAATTAGATTATATTTTCTTTCATTAGATTAAGAAAAAGTATTAAATAAATACATAAATACATATGCCATATATTTTGATATACAAATATATTACAATTTTATAAAACATATAGTCAGTGTTCTACAGCACAATGAACTGAGCTGGTTTAGATCCACAGAAACTCCCTGTCCCTGGGAAGTCTGTCCAGCTGTATGAATAGGTAGCACCAAACAAAAGTTGTACCTACCCGCCCCTACTCATATGACTGTACACTGCTCCTTCACACCCTTCTTCTGGCAGACACAAGCAGTGGGAGACAAGGCAGTAAGGCTGAAGGAAAATTTATTTCACCTTGCACACATCAAGTCGCTTTTCTATCACTCCCTTTCCTGTCACTCCCAAATGCTCCTTACCATGGACAGTCAGTTTGGTGCCATTTCCACATTTGCCCTGGATTTTCTCTGTTAGCATCACATCACAGAAATAGGAGTTACTGGCATTCTGGTCGACGTTGCTCAGTTTTAAAATGGAGAATCCCCTGAGGATGTTTTTTGTAATGTGCACCTGTGGCCCATCTGTGCTGGGGCTCCACTGAAGACTGTGCTGGTTGTGGCATTTAGGACCTTTCCTCCAGTACACGACTGGCTCCTCGTTCTCCTCACTGGGGTACTCGAACACGCACAGCATCCACACTGTGGAGTTGAGGAGCACGCTGGCATCTGCAGGGTACTGCACGACCGAAAGCTCCGGCGCGCTGCTGGCTGTCGGGTGTAAATAAGGCACATGCAGTTAGCAGAGGAATGCTCTCGTCAGAAGGGTGGTCTTGGCCAGTGGAGTACGTGGCTGTGGCTGGTACACGGATGTACAGAGAGCCACAGGCATGTACAGTGAAAGGTGCGCTCCAGTGAAGCAAACAACAGTTTTGCTACAGCCTTACGAGAAGCCATAAAACCAGGTTTCCATTGTAAATGTCCTTTTATTTGTAAAATTACTTTCAAACAAAACAGGTTTGCCCATTAAGGGTTGCATATGCATTTTTATATGAAGAAATTGGAAAGTCATTACTAAGAGCAGATAAAACTTCGTTTAAATATGTAAGAACAAAGTAGTAATATTTTTTAAATGTCTGGTTACTCCTGTTTTTATATAGTCATTCTCTTTAGACTTTTTGTCATTTCATAGTATCATAGAATGGTTTGGGTTGGAAGGGACCTTAAATTTCATCTAGTTCCAGCCTCCTGCCATGGGCAGGGACACCTTCCAGTAGAGCAGGTTGCTCAAAGCCCCACCCAACCTGGCCTTGAATGCTTCCAGGCATGAGGCAGCCACAGCTTCTCCGGACAACCCGTTGCAGAGCTCCACCACCAACATAGTAAAATATTTCTTTTTAATATCTGGTCTAAACCTTACATCTTTCAGTTTAAAACCATCACCCCTTGTCCTATCATTACATGCCCTTTAAAAGGCATGTAATTGTAACATAATTTCTAAGAAATGAGTTTTCAGAAATTACAGGTCTCTATTGAAAGAGATTCTTGAAAGCTAATATGAAACACCCTTTAAAATAGTAATAATCCAGAAAAGTTTCTAGGTCTCACTTTTAGTTTGGGGGAAAAGTAAATATCTTAAAACGTCAGTATAGCACATCAATAGCAATATTTCACTACCCACAGAAAACCAATCTCACCTCAGTTGAATGAAGGAGAGGTACAAAACTTTGTGAAGGGAAAAAGATGGCTCACATCTGAAATATCTTTTGCATTTATCAGGCTATAAAAAAAATAGTCCAAATAACATTTTTTTTCTTTTAAGTTCTTTGGTGTAAGTGACTATGTACAATTTTAAAATTTCTCCAAGACACAATTTTTGAAAAATCCTGAAATAATGTATTGTAGAGTTCAACTAATTATAAAAATACCAACATAGATATGAACCCATGTTTTTCAACTTTTTCATTCAGATATAATTTTAATTTTGTGTCAGATGCACTTTTAATTTCTATCTACTCTTTTAAGTATTTTTATATTTTTTTCCCCTAATTTTCCTTCATAAAACAGCAGCTTGAAGAGTTTAAGGAATAAAACTGAGCAAATGACACTTTAATCCTTGATTATTAAATTAGCATTCCCTTCCTCAATCAGTTAGGGTTTGGTGAATTCTGGGCTAAAATAAATAAACCAAGACAAAAAAAATCTACTTACCAACTAAGTGAGTGAAGTAAGTTGTCATAATTAATATACCAAGTTGCATCATTTTCTTGGGATTGCTAATGCAGAGATTTTAAAACCCCTGCCGAGACTAATGATAACACAGCTTTCAGCAAGTAGTTGAAAGGTAAATTCAAGCTCTGCTAAAAACATGTTTTTAATCTTGTTTTTGAGGGGAGGTTCTTGTGGTTTCATTCGCTGTAACTGTTTCCCTTTGTAGCATCAGACATCTTGGACATTGCAACATATTAGCTTCTAATATAGCTTCCAATTTAACTCCACTGGGATTATTTTTCCATTCTGATAATTTTCTTTGGATAACTAGGAGAAGGATTGGTTTTGTATAGCAGGTTTTATTGAAGCTGCCCATCTCAAGAAAAATAAAATGCTAAAATCCTCTAAGGCTGGGAGCAGTGCCTATGATGTAATACAGCAAAGTTTGAGGTAGACGCCTAATTCTGATGCTTTTCCTCAAATTTCCATTTGTGCCTTAAACATCACATGATGACTTTGCTTTATCAAGTATTGATCTAATTAGAGAAGTCAAATGTACTACAGGAATGATTCAGAGGAAACATCATTTCTCTTCGCTGAAATGATGCTGAATGTCTAATTATCATCCTTCGGTCCAGGACATGTGAATATTAGCTGCCAAAAACTATAAGATGGCAAAGAGGGCAATGTATTTAACCTCCTAATATACACCCTCTGAATTTACAGGAACCCACTAGGTTGGTTAATGTCCTGGTAGCATCTTCTATAGACTACTAAATTGCATCCAAAAAAGTTACTCCTCAGCTTAGTTAAAACTTGTTACCCAGCCTCACTGCCTGCAGATTTAAATATTTGGGTTTGACTAAGAGATGACTTCCATGGGAATATCCAGTTTTGATCTGAAGGCTTTGAGACAGTCAGCACACTGAATGGTCAGCTGCTGCAATGACTAATCACTGTCACCATGAGTGGCTGTGCCTTAATTTGTATTCTGAGCTCTGTCTTCAGCTTCTCATCACTAAAACAGCTTTGCATCTCCTCTATAGCCCTTTAGTACCACCCCCCTCCTTTTTTTTAAGGTGATACTCATACATTATATAGTATAATTTTCCAATATTATTTAAAAAAAATTCAAAATTTCTTGCAGCTGCTGTGATTTAAAGCTAGAGTCTTTTAAAACCCCTTTTTTCAGGGTTAAAAATCTAATTTCTATTCTTTTGTCCTTCCATCTTGTTTATAGATGCAAGGATGTTCCTCCACAGAGTCCTACTGGGAATGCTCTGTCATCTGATTTTCTGTTTGAAATGCATCTTTCCAAAGTCACTGTTTTCTTATGTGGTACAGGAATATCTCACATTCCTTAAATAAAATTAAGGCTTCAATCAAACCCTCCAGCTTTCCCGTAGATGTTACTTAAGGATGTCTCCACAGTGGTAACTTTCAGAGGTGTTTTGTTAAACTGATCTTCAATCACTGATTGTATACTCTAATAATACCTTACACTTAGGTCTTAAAGAATTCCATTCTTTCAATTTACATTCATTCAAAGGTACATCCAAGGGAAAAAAAACCCAAACCTCATTGTGTTACCTCATTTTGTTATCAGCAGATAAACACATGTATTTAATTATTTTTACCAACGTTTGAGTATAAGAACATCTAATTGGACATGCTTTTTATTCATCATATCTGAAACTAACCAGGTTAAATAGAGAAACAAAAAGAAAGTGCAAACCAGCAAATTTCCTGTTATTAGATAGTAACTCCTCAGATAACACTCTACTTTTATCTATAACACTTTGAAAAACAGTGATAAAAGCCCTTTAAGATACTGACTTGAATAGGAAAGAAGAGAAAACTGATCAAAGACAAGCATAAATAAATTAATGAAGCTAGTCTGGGATTCATGTGTGCATTTAAGCAGCTATTCAGTATCAGAACAAACAGGGTGGGGGTTTTTTTTGTTTGTTTTTCCTGAAAATTAATTTAATTAATGATACAACAATGAAGTTATTTTATATTCTAATTCAGTGTTTATCTTAGTATCTTGATTCAATGAATTTGGTCCTGATAAAGCTTTACATGATCTTAATAATCTATAATTGCAATAGTGCTGAACTATACTACTGAGTAGAATTGCAGGCTATAAATAAGCATTGGTTTATTGGCTGAATATTCAGAAAACAGAAAGGCTTACCTACAATTGTGACTAATTAAACCATAAAAAATTTCTATTTGAATTGCTTGAAGTTTCTATGTTACTGGTATACAAGGCAAAAAGTAGGTATTTTCTTTCTAAAATACTAGAGAGAATTACTAATGAGCTGAAATCCTGCCATAGCCTCGAGGTTCGGCTCACCAAGATCTATGTTCATACTTACAGACAAGCTTGTGCTTAACTCTTTTTCTATTCATTAAAGATGTTTGAGAAGAAGCTGTATCCCGTAGGAGTGGTAAGCATGTGGCATAAGCACTTTCAAGAAGAGAAATCAGATGACTTTTGTACTTAGCTATGCAAGTGAAACTTGTGGCTGAGAAAACATGATGACAGATTTGAAATAATGAAGAGTTTAAATAAGATGAAATATAAAAATACTCTTTTATGGCATGGAATAAGAACTATTAAAATGCCCTGGAATAAAAAGTGCTTTTACTCTCTAGCACAGAAGAGATATTAACTTTAAATATATTATGTTTTCCCTGTGCACTAAATGGCTGACAGAAAAGATTTTATTTTTGAAACTTCCAACAAATTAAGAAATGAGCAATGACATTATAAATCTTAAAAAGAAGTACATAACTTTGAGATACCTAAGGATCAGGGGATCAGTGCATAGACCTATTTCAGGACCATCTCATGATGATGAAAATAAAAGTTGTGTCTATGATGATACTAAAGAGATACCAACTTATAAATATAGTAACATTTTGATTTTCTGTTATGTCAGTCCTGTGTGGTTTCTTATTCCAGCTTTAACTGTAATTCCATGGAATTTAGAAATTTGAGTCTGATTACTTGAGAAGCATATTTTTAATTTTCTGCTGACATAAGGATTAGATATAGGCTCATTAAAAATGTCAACACATACTAAAAAGACTTTAATTCCACTTGATTATTGTCCTTCCACAGGACTGGAGAAAAACATGGATGTATGTAATGAATAGACTGTAGCTCCTCCATTAGCAGCATTATTTTCCACTATGCTAAGACTTACGTGATAGTTGAGAATGTAACTGAGTGGCTGCCTCACTGCTCTGTGGTTGCAGTCTGGAGGAGTGGCATGGTTATGTAGTGGCTAAATGACAAGTATATAATTTGTTTTGATACCAGTATCACCAAGAGGTGAGAAAATAAATGTTGTGCTAATTTCCAGCTGAAGCAGTGAAAAAGAAGTAACAAGACATGAGGGATGAATCAGTCTCAGACAGTAATATCCTTTACCAATCCTCATTTGGAGGTATTTGTCTGTGAGAAATAATCAAGCGTTTTATGAAGTCTTTAAAAGTGGAGGTGAATGTGGCTTTATGAAATAAAACAGTGCCTTATAGTTTGACAGCTACCCAAAACCAGCTACTTTACAATATAGAACAACTTAAAAAAGGCATCTCCTTAGCATATGTTAAACGAGTAGCATAACTTGCATTCAGTTTATTGTTTATTCATTATAGAGTCCAATAAATCAGGCAAACACAATAAAATCTTCCTAATGGTGAAAAATAGCAGACTTCTGGAGTAGCTCCTCTGTTAAGGTTGGAGACATTTGATACAGATGAGGCAAGAATGACACAGATGTCATGGATCCAGCACTGGCTGATGATGGAGGATGTGGTTTGTTGCTGCAGAGTGTGTATGGCCTCAGGATTGCTCTGTGTTTTCTACTCAGGTGTGCAAGGTGAGAGAGAGTTGCAGCAACAGCATAGACTGAGAGAACCTACCTAACTCCAAAGCTACTTTATGACCAGTGACTGTTCCTGAAAACTTCAGAGCAAACCTGCAGGTTCCCCAGTTAAAGAGCAGGATGGAAGCTCCTACTGGGTATCTCCATAACAAAGCATTTTCTGTCCTAGTAAGAGGTTGAAGTCACTGCACAATCCTCTTTAATGAAAGTCAGAAAAATACAGGAGTATAAATGAATTTCAGAAGGGAAAAGCAAATACTCTAATTGTTCCCTACATTCCCAACTGGGAGAGAAAATGGATGAAGACACAGAAATATGGAAGAGCATATAGTCCTATTTGACCAAATTTACAAGCTTATTTTAATTATTTGGCGGTTTCTAATTTTTATAGCCAAAAGACGGTATGCCATCAACACCAGACTATTTACCATGTGTATATACCTGTTTACTAACCACTGCGAATTAAAAGTGCCATTAGTCATTTGAAATCTGGAAACCAAATTCATGTAGTGTTCCCTTCAATAAGTTACTCCATTCCTGGAAGTGTTTAAGGCTGCGTTGGATAGAGCTATGAGCAGCTTAGTGTAGTGGAAGGTGTCCCTGCCTACAGCGCAGGGGTTGGAACTAGATGATCTCTAAGGTTCCTTCCAGCCCAAACCATTCCATGAGAAGCAGGTGTGGGTGGAGATGCCAACAGTGCACAGTGCATGTCAGTAGTGGATCTGCAGCTTGGAAATTTGAGTAAGTTCCTTCTGAAGTCAGCTACCCTAGGACTGTTACGTGTTACTACATAACTAAATTAAAAACTAGTTACTGTTTGAACAAAGATCATCAGAAGAAAATAGCTTGATTGAATTTTAAAAATTAATGTTATGCAAGTAAGAAAACTGACTGTTAATGAACATTACTAGGTGGAATCTTAGCTGCTGGTTTAATCAGAATAGTTGGAGGTAAGGAATATGATACTTCCCACACCAAGCAATGTAGAACCTGTCACCAGTTTGTTTCTCTCTGTAGACACACTACATGCTTTTCCCTCTATATGAAGCATGCTTCCACATTCTGGAGGCTTCTTCCATATTTTCTGAATAGGCATGGAATAAGCTTAGACTAAAACACCTTCATTTAGCTGTCTGTATGTGTAAGGGGTATCTGAGCAGCCACGACGCTCAATGGAGATGCTGCCATTGTATGTAGAGGAGTCTACGAGACTCTTCAGCTGACCAGCTCATAGGAGTCTGCAATATATTGAGATGACTTAGTCTTCCTGGGAGTTCTTTTCTTGAATCCAGCACAGAGAGATTCAAAACAGTTGTTAAATCTTTAACAAACCACTCAAGCTGGCTAGTGGCACTGAATTCTAACAGGCTGCATGAATCAAAATATTTCTAGCAAAACTGACATAGTGGTTCAACATTCTGATCCTGGAGATACCTGAAAGTGATAATTCCATATTTTCACTAATCATATATGATCCTCTAAGATTGCATGTAGAGACCCAATCCTTGATATGCATTTAGAGGATTCTTAATATGTGTGGTCAGCTCTGAACTGTCTCAAGAAATCTGTAATGAACACATCTTTCCCTGATGTTATACAGCACTTACTTAAGAAATGAAAGCTACACTCTTGCCTCAGCTTACCAACGTGAAATTTTGCATTCCACAAAGCATCAGAACACAGTACAAATCAAGCTATTTATAGAGTCAAAACACCCTTCCTTTTTTTTTTTTTTCCCATCTTTGTTTTCTTGGGTCTCGTCTACATTTAAAGAGGAGATCCCCGGATCTGGAAGTGTAATTATCCTGTTAAATTGCCGAAAGTTTACTGCAGTGCTTTTAATTGTCTGCTGATGCACCAGAGAAGGCAATCAGTTTATCAAATAGCCAGAAACCAAATTATTTTGTTTTTTATAGATCACTATCAAACCTTTTAAAATCCATGCAGAAATCTCAAGGCAGGTACTACAAAGCACAAAATTGTCATGTTATATATTCCCACTGAGAAATCAATTCAGTAAAGAAGTCATAGATTTTTATATTGGCTTTGGTTTCTAAACTTGCTTGAGATGTAGCTACATTTAGGATGCCCTGTGATAAGATACTCTCAAAACTCTAAACACAAGAGTCCCAGAAAACCAATGAGAATACCTGTTGAGATAGGAGTTATGTTCAGATAGAAGGACACTGTCACACAGAAAACAAGAAGAAAATTGTGCACATCCCGTTTGCACAATGATGATATAATTGTTATGTAAACTGATGTAAACTGATGTTACTGGCAATCACACACTCCCAGAGGAATCTTCAACCTGCACTTTGTTTTGAAGCATCAACCCTATCAACTGCATGGTGAAGTTATGTGGCCTAAGCTTCATCTGCCCAGCTGTTACCTTTTCCTTGGTTAAGTGTGTGGCAGTCCTTGTAACAGTCTCTCATGAAGGCTGTCGCCACAGTGAAAACTCTGGAGCAGATGCTCTAACACTTCACAGTCCCACTGGCCAGAGAAGAGACTAAGACAGCTATAAGTCAATCCTTACATGAGATACAAAAGAAATTTTTAGAACTATTCTTTGAAACTTCAAACAGAAGAGGTGAAGCCTTATCAGAAGTAACTCTGTTCACTGCCAAGTCAACAGGTGCTTTCTCATATCAAAAGTAAGCAACACACTTATCAAGCCTAATGTACGTGTTCTTCATCTGACAGGAAGAATAAAAATACTATGAGATTTTTCTGTTTATCAGTTTCACCTTGAGACATATTCACTCTCTTTGGAGCAATTCTTTTGGCAGAATCTGATAATTTTTGCCCTTTCAGGAAAGCATTAATTTCATTACCTAGCATTCCCTAAAAGTCTTAATATCTTTTTAAATTGCCATTAACTTCAAAAAATACTTGAGTTACAGGATATAAGTCTGAAATATGGCTCTGTTCCTTGAAGTATTGATAGTTTCTCTAGTGCTTATGTCAGTGTTGATGGACAAGTTTAGAACAAGACAACTACTCTTAGAAAGAACTGTGTTAGTGCCCTTCAAAGCCCACTCACATTATACCAGTATTTAGATATTCTACCACTTATATATTAGGCTATGGACTTCTATCGCTACAAAAAGTATATTTCATGCATGAAAATAGAGAACTCAAAGAGGAGAGATAGAGGAAGGAAATGTTAAATTTTAAAAAAGAGGAACAGATCATCCTAAAAATAAATGTAAAAACCCAAACACATTTATGTATCTTTAGATCAGTGATCTCCTGTCTACTGCTCCTAGGCAGAATGTTTCCTGTAAAAGTCATTAATGTTCTTTACAGATGCACAAATTAAATCCCCTGATGAGGATTACTTTACTATATGAGAATAAAGGCTCTGATTCCCAACAATATTTTTTATATTGGCAGGGTGATATACAGAGGCTTATATTATAGAATCTGGAATGGTTAGGGTTGGAAGAGACCTTAGAGATCATCTAGTTCCAATCTCCAGCCTGCCTTTGTCTCTTACTTTAATAAATTTGTCTAGGTCACAGTGCTGGCCACCATTTACCTTCATACAGCAATTAATGGCCAAGAGTAAGGACCTTAAAGCCAGTATGGCTTTTTCAGCTGCCCAGCATATTTGTTCTCAGCCAGCAACAATCACAGGTGTTAACAATGAGGCAACTAAATGACTGTTTTCTATCCCTGTGGAGAAGCCAGCAACAATCAGAGAAACAGATGGGATAGCAAGAGTGGTAATTCAGATTCTTATACACACATGAGATTGAACAGCAAAATAGTTGATTGTTACGTTACACAGCAATTGTTTTATGTGTTACACTGTCAAACTGAAACAGTGAAAATGCTATGCGTGTTAAATCTCTGATAGTGACTGGAGAGATAAAACTTCCTCTTTTTAATTTGCTCTCTTAGTGTAGTTTTTCTTTTTTGGTTTTTGTAAGGCTATGAAAAACCCACAGGAAAATGGATGCTTTCTACTGCTAGTCTAAAGGGGTTTCCATCCACAGAAATCGGAATATCCAAGACCGTTACGTGATATTGGCTAGTTTTAGAGTAGGCAGATAGTTTCAGAATCAGAGTTGATACAAGTTTTGAGCCTTTGAGGGCAGTCACACTGGGTGAATCTGGAAGGAAGAAGTAATGATAAAATGTTACATGTCTGTTGTGATACCTCTTTGTTCTGAGAAGAGCACATATACATTTTCCACAAGTAGAAAACCACTGCCAACATCTGTTTTTTTCTTTATGATTCAGAAGATAAGGCAGAGATTCTTCTGTTATTTTCAAATCCTGCTTTCGAAAAGGTGGGGTGCCCACATGACGGATTAGCAAAATCTTTGTACGTTCTCAATTTTATAATCGAGATGAGGTTGGCCAAACAGAATGTGAAAGAGAATATTGTTTCGATGTGAAGGCTCATCCCAGACCTCCGGTGATGGTAAAGCACCTGTTAACAGGGCGATGGAAAGGGCCCTTAGATCTGCTAACATGGGGCAGGGGTTATGCTTGTGTCTCCACCACGTGAAATGGGTTCCTTCGCGGTCTGTGCGGCCATTTGTTGCGCCATCCTGAATGGCGAAGGCACTGTGCATGTCTTACCCCTAAGACGGACAGAGCAAAGGTATGATGCTACCTGTACTGATACCATGTGCCCATTGGTCATGTCACAGGCATATGTTGGTGTTTGTGAAAAGTTGTTACAGGGCTACTCCCTCTCTTCCTTACTCAGTTATATTGTATCTGAAAATGTTTCAGGATCTGTTCAGGTTTTTCTAATCTTGTAAACAACCTTGGCTTCGGGGTATGGTTTAAACGTTTAATAGTATATGGCATAGTTGTCTTCAGCGTGCTTTTATTGATTGAACAAAAAAAGTAGGAGATGTGGGAAATAAGAAAAGCCTTACAGAATAAGGACCTTTTTCACCTTTGTTAAATGCTGTTCACTTCTGTTCATTTTTGTTCACCAAAAAGCACTCTGGGAAGGGTTCAGCTGCAGGTTGGATGGCCGGAGAGGGGGTTGATAGTCGCCTCGTGCGTGAGGCAGTGATGGGCTGGGGAGACCCGTGGGCGCTGCATGATCAGAGAGCTGAGTGGGGAAAGGGATGTGAACAGCCACACCGCAGCGCTGGCAGCCAGTGCCTGCCTGGTTTGGGTCAAGTTTAAAACATAAACGGGTTCGGTGTGTTGCAATAAACCATCTTCTTCAGAGCAAGCAAGGAGGTCCGTGTGCCTTTATTTCCCATTGCTATGAAAAGGAAGTTCGAGCATTATTGAAATTCTCTTCAATAACATTTAATAATAGAGTTACCTATTCAATAGAAACTAATCATGGGAAGGATGATTGAGGAGGTTGGGAAAGATGAATGTAGACAACCTGTCATTTCTGTTTCTCTCATCTTTCCTCTCTGTTTCAATTCCATTTTGTACTTTTTATATGATCATTATGTCCTTTTTGAGCAATCAAATATGGGAAAAATAATGGAATTGCACATAGTTCTCTTATTCTGGTCTTTTACATCATTATCTTTTTAATTATACTGATTTTTGAAAACATAACTGTAGAAGAATTCTTAGAGCAGAATGGACATGGTCTGATCTGAATGTACTGAACAAGCCAGACTTAGCAGGGCCTGCTTGCCTTGAGTGCTGTGAGATTAGCATAATTTAGTGCTGAGAGTCTCCTTGAGGTGTCCTTGAGGAAAAGAGGAGGTTTAACGGGATACGATAACCGCAAGCTGGGAGGAGGGAGGACACTTGTTTGTCATATGTTAACCAATAAGTAAACAGTAGACACACGTGATTTTACCTGAGTATCCAATCATAGAGTTAGTTATAGTGCATGGACAACAGATGACTAGTTGGAAATGCTGCATAATCCTGCTTGTTTTGAGCTATAAATGAGAACGCTATCTAACCGTATCGGTGTTTGTTGTTACTCGGCTCCCATTCTCAGTGGAGGACCCTGCTTCACATAACCAAACTTAGTATTAATAACATGCAACTTCAATTCACATTTGCAGCCATTTCTGTCACCTATACCATATGTAGATTATGATAACCACATTGCATTGTTTCTGTCACCTATACCATATGTAGATTATGATAACCACATTGCATTGTTTCTGTCACCTATACCATATGTAGATTATGATAACCACATTGCATTGTTTAATTTGCTTTTATTTACCACGTATATTGAACTGGATCTAGAGGCTTATACTTATTGAAACATCTAATTTTATTCTTGTTCATTTAATCAGATTTGTATTGTAGAAATGTGGATAATTAGCTGTGAAGGGTATATAGAAACATTTCATCATAAGCAAATAACTAAGGCACAAATTAGTACACAACATTTACTGAACCATTTAAACATTTGAATCTCAATTTACATTTTTTAAGGTCAGAGGAGTGATAATTTTGTTTTCTATTTTCATTCTGTAGATTTCTAGGGGTGTCAGACCAGCAACTGCATCCTCTCATTCACTTATACAATGTCAGAGAGAAACATTTTCATGTTCTTGGTGTGTTGTCATTTTAGTGTTACAAAGACATCTGAAGATTACAGGTAGCCTCTACTTGAACAAAGTCGTGAAGGTGGTCAAGTAGAAGTAGGCTAAGCCTGGCTTTCCACAAAAACCAGTGCTCCAGCAGCCCCAACACTGTCACTGAGCCTTTTAGCTATGTAACATTTCTCAGGTTTTTTTTTGTTGGTTGATTTTATGTAAGTCTTTTGCTTTGGGTTATTGTACTCTTTTGTTTGGTTTTTGTTGGTTTTATTTTTGTGGGCTGGGAGGAGACTGTTAAATTAGCAATTATAAGACTGGGAAGTTTAAATCTGTTAATATTACAGTTAAATTGTAATGTTTATGCTCCCAAAAGAACTTTTCTGAGTGCTGCAGGGGCTCTATTTAAGAAATGCCCATTTACTTATAGCAGTAAAGAGGAAACGGTAAAAAAAAGTAGATGTCCACGTTGTAAGACAGAGCACTGAAGGCAAGGGAAAAGGTTGGTACTTTTAGGAAGTTACAGGAGTTACAGGAAATCCTTAAAAGTCATTATTTTATAGTCATAGTACTTTAATTTGTCACTGTGGTGATAAATGAAACAGTTTAATTTTTGTATTTGAAACTGCAATTAAATATTCTTCTCACATGAGAAATGTGAGGAATTTTAGGAGCTTTTACTTTATATAGCCAGTCAGGTCAGGAGCCAGGTTTTCTGCAGTAGGGGTAGTAGCTGAATCGTTTGTTCGTTCACGTTCTGCCTCCATTTGCTGAGCCGTAAGTGTTGTTTAAATGGCAGCGAGTGGCCATCGTGATGCATCAGAAACGTCACTCGCAGGTGACACCCCTGAAGGATGGCAGATGGTATCTAACCCAGCTGTTAGATCTTAATAAGTAGAGGTCAGATCAGCATCTGTCAACATTAGTACAAGCTTGTTGACGTAAAACAAAGCTCATTTAAGTTCTGTTGTTAGTTCAGTGTGGAAGGTCTTTTAATGAAAATATACGATGATAAATAGCAAGTGATTCACCAAACTATCTTTCTGTTTGGTTTATGCATTTAGAAGTCTGTTTGCAGATACTGTTCATAATAGTTTTCTTTAAGTATATGTCTAAAAATCTTTATCAGCAGAATGATAACCACTACAGCTAGTCTCAGAATGAAACTATTGATTTCTAGTCGAATAGTATAAGCCCCAGCATCATTTGATGGGAGGTATGTTAAAGTGTCAAGGAGGCACTGTGATTTTCATATCAAAAAATGGTTCAGAGGCATAACGAATACAGATGGTTTAGTGACTTCTGAATGACAAAATCCTGAACATTTTTCCTGCCACATGATGATATTCCTTAATTTTAAAAGGTATTGATTGCCTGAGATTCTTTAATTTTAGAGTTCATTGCAGCTGCATGTACACTGAAAAAGTGGAAGCTTAATTAAAGTGAAAAAAAAAATTCTATGTGATAAATTCCTACTTAATTTTTCTGATCTTGTCTTTAGAAAGTCTGTTTGTCTGTGGAGGTAATGGTAAAGGAAGTAGGAGAAGATGAGAGACAGAGAGAGAGAGGAAGAGGGGGGAGAGGGGACAGAGGCAGAGGTAGAGAGAAGAAGGAAATGGAAGAAAAAAGTTAGAAAAGAAAAAGTAGAAGAAAAGTGATATGAGGAGATTGTAAAGTGTGTTATGCATGATGGAGGGTGATGGGAAATTTTGAAATAACCAGAGCCCACTGCTGGAGAAAGAAGTAGCAAATTGAGTTTTATATGTCTGTGTCACATGTCTGTGCAGTGTAATAAGGGTTAGCTTAATGTTTTAAAGTGTCTTTTTATGTTTTCCATCTTTCTTTGCAGGGATAAAACTGGAAAAGCATTAACAGATTTTTCAAATACAGTTAGGTATGCAGCCTTATTTTTCACTAGAGATCTGGCTTTTTGGATTTGGCTTTCAGAGAAAGGCAGGGTCAATTGGTCAGAAATTGCCATGTCTTAAGACAAGCTTCTCCTTTTCAGTGCAAGGAGTTTTATGAGGGTGACTTGCCAGAGATACTCAGCAGGTGGCAAAAAAATTCCAGAAAGCTGCCTTTTGAAGAAATGTGCACTTCTCATAATTTTAGTTCACCCCTTTACCCTCTGCCCATCACCTTTTTTGGTGTAATGTTATTGTCATTAGTTATAAATAACGTCAAGGATTATTTGCTAATTTTATATTAATAGTTCTTGTCTTCTTGATCATCACCACAACTGCCCTAGAATTTTCTAATGAGCCCTGTTACTGCCTTATTTAGTTGACAGCCTGCCCCCAGCTTTGTTGTTTTATTACTGGTAGCAGTTGCGATATGAGAGGTACATAGTTCCCAGTGGCAACAAATATAAACAGAAAGCAAATAGACCTGTCTGGGAAACCCTCAAAAATAGCACACAGCTAACCAAAGGGGCCTTAAATGAGGCAGCCTTCCTTCAATCATTTCACAAAGCTAATTGTTTTTATGGTTGGCAGGACAGTTCCTTTTAAAAAGCCAGGGAGAAGAATTGCTCTTTTCCCAAGTGGCAGCATTGGTTTTGTGGCTACTTCATCATAATGAGTAACAATAAAAGAGGCTTTCATTGTGTCATGTGGCAGAATACTATTATAAGGGGAATCATTATGTTTGTTAACATCTATATAATATCTACTCTATCTATTAGCTCTTTTATCAGTGAAGATGTTCAGTTATCAGTTATAAACTGTAATATTTTGTGGCAAATACCATAACAAATTAATCTCCTGTTTTTCCTTTTCAGCAAGAACAGGTGCCCTCTAAGATCTGCACATCCTTGTACCTCTACTGCATCATTTGCATAATGGAGGTTTCCTGAGAGGTTGCTGTTTGCTCTGCAAGGCACTTCAGGGTGAGATTCTGATTGTGGAGAAACTACAGAGAGATATTACTGCTTTGTTTGAATGTCAGGGTGAATCAGTGTGTGTGGTTTTTTGTGTCTTCACAGAGATCTAACCCAGGAATCAGTGGTTTTCCTGCTCACTGCTGGACCTTACCCTGTGCTCAGGTTTAGTGCTGTAATCCTGACTTATTTCTGAAACATCAACAAAATTGAATGGGCACTCCCAGGGACAATAAAACCTTGGCAGGGTTATTGTTACCCATCTCTAGGTCTGGAGGATCTCTTACCTCAGTATTTGGTTTTGAGGGATGATTTCATTGTTTTGTCACCTCCTACTTTGTGTGTGGCTGAAAGCAAGCCTTGGTCCTGCAGATGACCTCCGTTCAGGACAGATTGAAATCGGCTAATGCCAGGAAAGGAGCTGCTCCCCAGGAAGCTCTGGGCATGTACCCTGAGGCATGCATTTTGCTTACAATGCCAGAGCAGGTAAGCAGCAGGGCCTCACTGAAAAAAATCCAAGAACGAAGGATTATAAGCACTTAAAACTGGAAACTGTGTCTTGCTGCAAGATTATCAGAAATTTTAAATAGAGGGAGGAAAACTGACACCTCTAAATTGCCTTATGAATTATGTCACCTCTGATGTTCAGATCTAGACCTAATAAGTTTGATATTTTAACATAGTTTGGCATTTTAACTTTCCTATAGCACTAACTAGGGAGTCTTCAGAGAAAAGTAATTCTCAAAAAATTATAGAGTAGGTTCTTTTGTATCTCTTTTCTGGCTACATTATAGTATGATGTTTGAACTTTCTTTCTATGGTAAGGATGATCTGTTGTTGGATCTAGAAACTTTTAAGCAATTTTTATGATGGTTCCTGGCCTGAAAAAAGATAGGGACATTTGGAAAAGTTTCAGAAATTAGATATTCCAAAATATTTTCATTTTGACACATTTATTATCTATGTCTATTTATATATAAAGATATAGACTTGTATTTGGATGCATATATTTAGATTTATGGTTAAAATGTTTGTGTTTCATACTATTGCAGGAAAATATTTATGAAGATTCGATGCTTTGTTCTAGCTTTATTTTGCTTGAATTGGATGTACAGTTCCTCCTTGTTTATGCACACTGAGCACAACTACCCGAATGAATGTGAAATACCAAATAGTGTGTGGAGAATTTGAAAAGTGAACCATAAGTCCCAACAGAATGACTAAAATACCTTGATGTAGACTGAACATTTCCATGTATATTAGAGGTAGAATTAATTATAATTTATCTGCTCGACATTTTCTTAGTTTTATTAGTGCGTTTTCACTTTGAGTAAGTTGCATTAGTCTTCTTGTAAATGTGCTGGTTCTGAAATGCGGTGTTAGGAGAAGCTACCATCCAGGGTTTGCCCTTAATTACTTACTAACTAGTTAACATTTGATTTATTTACTTAGTTACTTATTTTAGTTTAAAATTTCATAGCCTTTAAATGACAGGCTTTGTGTTGTACTACCACCCAAAGTACCAAATCCCTCAGCTGACAAGTGGCTAAATGTACAGGAGCAAGAGTCAAATGTCCTCTTCCCGTGGTTTGCAGTCTAGGTAATACAGTGAATATATGTAAATTTATTTTGCCATGTCATACACAAAAAATGTCTTGGCTATTAAGTACTATGATTTTCAGCCCGTATTTTTCAGTTGTTTCTTTCTTTTCATTTATCATAATATATAGTTACATAATTAGTTTTATAAAATACTGTATATATAAGATAAATATGAGACTTTGGACATGTATTTTTATATAAAAAAGCTTGTTAATTTTACTGGCTGTACCAGTATGGCTTTGACATAAATCATACCTACACACAAAGTAACTGTTATTTTTGTCTTTGCTGCTTTAGTTAAGCAAATGCAAAACTATTACATGTGCATCAATTTTGTTCCTCAATTAATGTCTTTAACAATATTTTCCCCACAGCTTCATTCTGTTTACCAAATACTGATGTGCTTTTTATGCATCTGTAGGGCTGAGCATCTGTTTCTTTGGGAAAGTTCCATTAGACCATAAAAATCTCCAGTTAATTGCACAGCAAATATTTATTTCTCACACATCAAATTAATGAAATAAGTTCAGTGAAAGAAAGACCACATCAGCTTGGCAAACAACACCTATCAAGCTGTATAAGCCTCTAAAGGCATTCTTGGCAGAAATCCTGTATCCAGAAGAATTGTGTACCCTTGGGAATACTGTCATAATTTAATTACTAGATGATAATGTTGTTGCAGGCTTGTTTATTGTTGTTTTGTTTTTCACCTAGAAGAACTGTAAAAAAAATTGGTTTTCTGTGTTTACTAACATGCTGTGCCATGGCTACAACAGTATAATCAAAGAATGATCATTTTCAAGCTTCTAAACCCACCACTTAATCTTAATATTCAATAAGATTAATATTACATTAGTATTAAATATGCCTAGAGCACTTACTCCTCTTCATACATAAATGTGAAAGGAGCTTTAATAATCAGTTTTCAAATCCCCACTTTGATTACTCTACAATAATGACGGTCTCTTTTCTAAGAGCAACGTGGATGTTTTTCCTGTGTCTCCAACAATGATGGTTTCACATCCCACACGTATCTCTGTATTCCCTGCCCACCAGTGCTGATACTCCCTGTGCCACGTTGTGTGAGAAGGCAATGACATTATATGCAACTTCTTGTAGCAACAAAGGACAGTGATGCATGAAGTCATAAAATCGTTTTAAGCAGAGGAAGCAGGAAGCCTAAATTGTTCTCTGACTACTTAAGTTAATTTTGATGCTATAAAATTTATACCATTTTCTTAACGTTAATTTCTGAGAACCTCATAAATATTTATTTTTGCTTGCACAAGTTTTGCTTTTTATGCAATCTACTTCTTCTGAAGCTGCCCCAAATGTAGGTGCATGGAGTTTGTATATAACAACTCATAGTCTGTCCATAGAGATTCAACTTAAATAACTAGAAATTAATTAACATTTAAATTAATAGAATTTAATATCAATTACCTGGACTGAATAGCCTGTTTACTGAAACATGGAGGAAAACAATGACATATTGTTGCTTTGCTTTCTTTTTTTCTTTTATGCCTTTATCCAAGGGTGATTTGCTTGTAATTTATTATGTGAAGCACAGATAGAACTCTGTCCGTGAAGGTGGAAAATTTATTCTAAGTTCTTCCTGGCTGTGCATAAAAAGGTAACCACTTTGACTAGGAGATATGGTCGTTATAAATTAGGAAAGAAACCCTTGGAAACGCAAAATTCTTTAAATCTTTAAATAAAATCTGCATTTTGTCTGAAATATGAATAAGAAATATCTTCTGAAAATAGATGAGTTATAATATTCAAGTCTTGTATGTGGAAGGATTTGGACAAGTTAGGGCTTCATATCTCTTGTCCATGGGTTAGATAGTTTATTTAGAAATTAGAACTAGCCACAAATAATTTCTAAATAAAATTTAAAAAATCCTTTTTCTTATTGTTGTATCAAATTTTCAGGAAGACATATTCCTCATTTGAGACTAAAAGGTTTTTTGTACTGAAAAATTCAATTAATAGAATGGATTTTTAAAAGCATGTAAAAATAACACTTAAAAACCCCCCTTCCTATATTTTTAAGTATAGATATAGCTAAATATAGATATAGATGTATATTTCAGTGTGTATATACTTATTACATATATTTTTGTTGCTATTTAAATATTGTCACACTGCAGAGCTGTAATGTGAAGAGTCAATTTTAAAGGTGTTGATTCCACTGGGAATTACCCTTGAATGTGTTATCAGTCATCAAATCGCCATATGTTTTGCTAATGATTCATTTTGGGGGCACCAACCAAGCAGACTAAAACCAAATAGAATTTTCTAAATCTCTAAAAAGCCCACAAAAACCCAACAACAAAAAACACTCAGAAATATTACAAGTCTATGTTATCTTTACCAATTTTACCTTGAAATAAGGGATAGAAATACACAACCCAAAATACAATACCCTGTAACATATGGAACAATCTGTACCTAAAATAGCCTTTCTGTGGTATATGTATTACTGCAGAACGTGATAAGGAAGTGTGGTATGAAATTTTCACCTGGTTTCCTTAGAGGGTGCCTTGCTTTGATTTTACTAAGGATTAAAGTGACTCTCCCAAACTCTTATGGAGTTAAATCTTAATATTACACCACTGAATATTCTATAGGTAAGGAACAAAGATGTAGAGTTTAAAGTTTGGTAATCAGGAAGTGCAAAGAGGAAAAAAATATTTTTGTAAACCTCCCCACTTCTCTGTCTCCCTCCTTTCCACTCCCATGTATTACCTATGCTATCTGATGTTATGGAGAAATATTCATGAGACATGATGTCCTGGTCTAAGTCAGATCGGTGAAAACCAACAAACAAACAAGCAAACAAAAAACTCCAGCACATGAAATAAAAGTAATCTGTCAAATCAAAGTGAATCAGAATATCTTCATTGTGAGAAGCTTGCCACTGGCATAACGCAAACCAGTAGACTGCTCATTAGTAGCAATAGAGAACCACTGTTTGTCTTCTTTGTGTGTTTTAGAAACTATTGTACTGTAATATTGAAAGCAGAAAATTCTCAACTGGCTAAAAACTGTCATATCAAACATATTGCAATAGAACAGTGTATTTGCTAGAGTGTATGAATAAAGATCAGAGGCTGCAGAGGGAGAACGAGATAGGGAAAGAAGGGGAGAGAGAGAAAAGAAAAATGAGCAGTTTTCCAATGGGAAGGGGTGGAGAGGCTTTGTACAGAAAACTATTTCACAGTTACGAGTTCTGATTACAACTTGCTCAGCTTGTGCTCACTTCTTCTGCTCTGGCTGCAAATGCTGAGATTTTTGGGTGGCACTGAAACCCCTGTCCAGGACTCCAGGCTGGGAGGAAAACCAAGGAATGGAAAGAGAGTGGAAAGCATGCAGTGGGCTTTAGAGCAGCTTCAGTAAGAACTCCCTCCAGACTTTTTCTCTTGGGCTGGTTATCCTCCTAAACAAGACTACTGAGTGGTCTTTTTGAAAACATTTTACTGGAATAGATCTTTCCTTACTAACGCTGAGTGGAAGAACAGAAAATTTACCTGATAACATCAGTCCTTGCTGTCTTAGTGTACCATCAGAGATCTCATAAATCATTTTGCAAAGTCCATCCTCTTTTCACGGTTTTTAGTTGGAAGTGGTCCTTATCCAGTGCCAGTTAGCAGAGCTAAGTCCTTCACTAACCAAGCTCTAACACCATTGAAGTACAAGAACAATGAAATATTTGCCAAGTTTTTATTGAAGAACTAGATCCAAATTGACACAATTCTTAAATCCCCAGGCAATTCCATTTTAGTCCCTGAAAGATGTTTTTCCTGTATTTTTCAGTTTGCTTTACAAAATACATCTCAATTTTAAGACTTCAATTCAGTAAGTGAATATAGAAAATGTATCCCTTCATTGTTTTGTCTCAGTCATTCTCAATCACACCAAATGCAGATCTCCTAATATTACAGTTTCGTCCTTATCTGTCTCATAGAAGAAATACAACCATGCAGCATGCTTTTTGAATAGATTTCTATTTTTCAAGTGACACAAAGAAAAATACAGTTATTACTATTTCTTAGACATGTACAAAATCTGAACTGAAACACCCTCCTACTCAGAGGCACAGGATATTTTATTTTCTGTTATTAGGTGTGTACTGAATGCAAATTTTCTCAGTTCACTTAGAAAGAATTTTGTCAGAAAACTTTTAGAAAACTGACAGGTTTCTCCCTGACTTAGTCAGTAGAAGTATTTCCTCTGCTTTCAACAAGACTAGGACTTAAGCCGTAATTTCCAGTCAGTTTTTATATGTATCAATTGGTAGTATCTAGGAAATAGTAAAGACCTTTTTGAAATCAATCTAACAAAATCCATAATTTATTGAAACTTAGGTCTTCTGAAGCTTTGCATTTTCTCTCTTTTTGCGTATTGTTTTGTTGTGGGGGGTTTTTTGGTGGGTTTTTTTTTTTTTTTTTAAATTTTAAAACATTAGCACTTCAGCTCCTCTGTGTGCTGGATGAGTAAGTGCTGAGAATGAGCAGTTATATCTTACAGGCTGCTTTAGTTCACAAACTGAAGTAAGTTCAGCAAATGTGAGATCTTTCCACACTTTTCTATCATCATGCATTTGAGCTTTCTTTTGTTATTTTCAAATATGTTGGAGTTAAAAGCTTTGTTCTGAATTTGGTATCTGGAATGAAAAATATAAGGAGTAAAAAAAGAAAAGTAGCATAGGATTAAAAGCAATGTCCACAACAAAAAATACAAATGAAACAAAACAAAAAAAACCTATTTAAAGACACAGAAATATTTTAGAAAACACAAACTTTACTCCTAAATCAGATACAATTTACAGATATAATAGGAAATAGTTCTTTGTCTTTTCTTGAAGTTATCAAAGGTCTACATTAATTCTTACCTATTATGGGAAACTTGTAATTTTCTCTTCTCTGTCCATTACCTTCATTTTAATTAAGATAATAAGCCTTGTGACTGAAACCATATGGTCAACAATTTCTCTATATTACTTTCTATACTCTAATTTGTTTAGGAAATAAAAAATATTAAATTAATAATGTAACCATTCATGTGGTTTTTCCATTAGTATTTCCTTTGTGTTCATTGAAACTTACTTTATCTTCTGTGTGTGTTTGTGTTTATCTGACGAGATCATGATGCTGAAAAGCAGAGGAGAAAACTAAGAGTGACTTAAAAGGAGATCTGCCTCCCAAAGAAATCTCTGGGAAGTGCTGTGACTTAGACACTGAACTGAATTCTGTCTTAACTGAAAAGACCACTAGGAATTATCACCTTTTAAAACAAATGTGTTAATCAGTTTTTTTCTTCACCAGTTGTAGTGAACACACCTTGGGCCCAAGGATTATAAAGACACCGTGTGTGTTTGCAGGGGGCTTGCAGGAAAAGCAGCTCTGAAACGGCACATCGAAAGATAAGACAAGCTTCACATCAACTGTGTTATCTTTTCCTGCCACACCCACAGCTCTTCCTGTTCACATTCTCACACTTGCATCTAGTGAAACCAGTAAATAAAAATTATTTTCTACATATTCAGAATATCAGTTTATGAGACAAATGTTGTTGATTTACCACGAAGCAGTTCTCACAGACGTTAATATGGAAATGAGACCAGAAGAGAGTTCTTTGTGTTAAAGGCAAGGTGTTGGTTCCCTTGTAGCACAGCTATAGGAAAGACTTTTTTAAAGTGAATGATCCCCCTTGGAGTTTTTTTGCTCAGCATAAAAGCAGGAGTTCCAAGGTTAAAAAAAATACGCTGCAGAGAGTTTTTAATAGTTTGAGGTTTTGGTTTTGGGATGTTTTTAAATTAAGATTTGACAAGCCACGCACTCATGGACTGGTGACTTTCAAGGTGTTTGCTTATCTTTTTCTCTTGACAGGATTAATTTATAGTGGTGCCTACATTTCCATGGTGTAGATGGAAGAAGGATACCAGTATTTTATTATCCATGTGAAAGATGGGTAAGATATGGACCAGAAACAATAACTTTAAATCCTGGTTTACTTCAGCTGGTGCAAAATCTTTTAAATTTAGCAAAAAGCATTAAAGTAGTACCATGTAAAGTACATTGCAGATACTATAACAGTAGCAGTCTGTTTGGGTTTTGTTGTTCAAATTTTGCAGTGAGCTGAGATGAAAACTTTTAATGTGATGCAGAAAGACGTTGTGGGTTAGATTAGAACCCTGTCAGATGTGGTCTCCCATAAGGAGAGTTGTGCTGTAGACCTACCTGGATTGGTAGGTATCAGAATATGAGAAGCAACATTATTGTTTCTGATTATAAAAGTTGGAGAACTAAGAACAGCAGTAATAAATAAGTCTCCTTACATTAATTTTAAAATTGAGACTACTTTTGTGCAGAAAATTAAAAAGTCCTGAAATAATTATACCAGTTTGGGCCTAAAACTGGAAAAGACAAAGGAAATTAACAGGTTAACATAAAATGTTCCTTTACACATTCTTTCTTTATCAAGAGAGAGGCAGGTTATGAAATGCAGTAGGTTTTTGAAACCTTCCTTGTTCCCGTGAAGGTCACAAAATCCATCCCAGTGTATCTGTTACATGAAAAGACCAAACCTTCACTTTGGTACAAATATCTGAAGTACAATAGGCTACTATTTTTGAAATTTCTGATTTTACATTTTCAGGAACTCTCTGGTCTCAGCCTTATCTTCCAGGAACCCATTAAATGGAGGTTTCACAGGAAAAAGTAGAACAGACTATAATTATTAAATATATTTCCTGTATCACCATTAAAGAGATGCTCTGCTAATTATGTAACATCTGTCAAAAGACTTTTTCTACCCGGCTACTTCTCTTCCCTGAACATAGTGTCATTCTTTCTTTTTTTTTGTCTCTTTCAAACATATCCTTTATTTCACTCTTGCACTATTATATATATTAGATGGATATATTTAATTTGTCTACAATGTAACTGGAAGATTGATTTTCTCTTGCAGTTTTACATGCAGGAATGAACATTTCAAATGTACACAAATGATATGAATCATATTCCATTTTGAACTACATTCTGGAATTTATATACAGAAACAACAAGATGAAAAGCAAAAATCTGAGAGAATGGAGCCAATATACCTTTTTATTTTACAGGGAGGATAGGTAATTCAGTATAATTCTGTGCAAATCTAAAACATTAATCCCATCAAGTACAAGAAAGTGATATTCTGTATGCTCTGAAGAGGCTATTCTTTTAAATGTTATGAAATACTTGTCTTAGGAAGCAAAACAAAAAAAAATTTATAAATTGGCAGAGCTACAATTAATTAATCCCTCTTTGTTTTTCATTTCACTGCAGTAGCCCTTTGACTTTAAAAGAGTTTGACTGTATTTCAACTTGCCTGCCAAAGAAAAGAATTTCTCCCAGGAACAAGCAATTCAGTTCATAAAAACACAGCATGTAAGTGCTCTGAATTTGTGAGATTCCACAGGAAACACTTTTTTTGACAGAAGAAATCTGACCAGCAGGAAATTAGGTTGGAAAACAGCTGTGGCTCTTAATATTTAAAGAACTTTCCCACTTATTTAAGTAAAATTGGAAACTCCTGAGTTTGCACTGTTGTGGGTTTGTTTCTCTCCCCTTTCACAACCACAAATATCTGAAGTATCTTCAGCATTACATTACAGGAAATATTTTGATATGAACCTGTCTTATGTCATGCTTTGGGAAAGGAGTTGAGGAAACAGGTGAGGGATAAGGCACATACTGCATCTCAGCGATTCCCAGCTGTTGTTCAGTGTGCTGGGCAATGCTGTCAACGAAAAATACCATTAAAAAATGTGATAACTTTAGTCATAGTTGCAGATAAAGATGAAGGAGTCTGGTTTTGTGTTCTCAATATTGTATTGAAGATTCACTTGCTGTTGGTGCAGCAGTCGTCCGAGGCTGCCCTATCCACATACACTCCCTGGAGGCATCCGCATCGCCTTGGTGGCATGAAGACATCTTTGACTGCACCCTTGACTACATGAGCTGAGTGCCAAACAGGTGGTTTGCTTGTCACCTTTTTTCCATATAATACTCTGTAAGCTTCATGCTAATAGCTGATAAAAACCCTATGTGATAAATACTAGTTTTGAATTCAGAAGTGCTTTTTTTCACCAGAAAATTTGTAAACAGTGCTAAACATTGGTGAAAACAAAATGTTCCAAGAAAATTCTGTTTGAAAACTATACTGAACAAGTTATTTGTCAAATAATATGCTTATGACTTATTTAACAGTCCTCTAAAGGCAATATTACAAAAGTGTTCCAGAATATCTGTGCTTTCTTTAGATAACTGTAAACTTTGCTAGGATACTTTATTTTGTTTTATTTCATTTTATTTTCTTTCATTTCATTTTATTTAATTTTGTTTTTAAATAAACAGCTTTGTGTGTGTCTGGTTTTGCTAGCTGGTTAGTATTGCATCTGGTGGTGGGATCATAGATTTTACATATTCCTATCCATTAACTACATGTAAGAACTGATTCTTACTCTATTTCGTTCATTTCGGTATTTTCTCCATTGGTAAATTTTATCAAGATTCATCACAATTGATAGCATGTGGTCATCAGGGATATCATATTGAGATTTACATTCCTTTCTTGTTCAAACAAAGAGTAAAATACTTATCTCTACTCCTAAAATTTAAATGCACATCACGCACACAGCCAACAGTATTGTATCAAATAGAGGATGCAACTTCCATTTAAATAGAAGTTCTCTAAGAGGAATTGTAACTTGAAAAAGAAAGTAAGATAGGACATTTATGCTATGCTGTTGCTTGTATGATACCATATTTAAATATTGATTTGACATTTACCAGTGGAGTACATTGCATGAAATAAATAGTTCATTACTCTCTACACAGTAAGAGAGGAACTAATTGTCCTAGAAAGCAGCACACTGAAAATGATGTGTTTAGAACCATCTGGTCAATATGGAAACTTATGATTCTGCACTGAAAATCACAGTCCTTTGTAATCATTCTTCTCAGAGTTGCTTCTCCACCCACAGACAGAATTGTTTTCTGAGGAAAATTATGCAGAAACATTTCTGGGAAATGGAGTAGAACTGGACTTCATTTTCCCACCAAAACTCACAGGGGTCTCAGAGAACTTTCTAGTCTCAGAACATACTCTCTTTCTGGTCTTTTAGGATGCAGACTGCACTGAAAATTCAGAAGCTGCTATTAACCTGTCTTTCCTACTCTTGAAATCATTAGATAGCTAGTGGGGTATGCAAGGAAGCTGTGACAATATGCTCTCCTATTGGGAAAAGCATTTGTTGAACAGATTGAGAATTGTTGGGATACATTCAGTGTGGAGACAGCAAGTGCACAGACAGCCATTGTGTTTAGCCAGGTGTCCAACCACAACCACAACTTCCTGCTCTTCTCTGACTTTCTGAAGGCTGCCTTCAACATGACGTCTCTTTTTGGCGTGTAGGAGTACGGAAGCACTAAGTACTAAATACTTGTACGTGAGGTGTAGGGACTGCTCACCATTTCTTTCCTTTATGTATTCAATGACAAATGACCGTGGATGGGAGAAGTACTTGTCAGTCAGAGATTAAAAAAACCAAAAAACAACAGGTTTTGAAGTTTAGAATTTACTGATTGTACTGCTGATGAAACAGACACACGGCAGCATCTAATTTACCTCTGCTTGGCCTTTGTAGTCATCATCGAATAGCCTGAGTTGGAAGGGACCCACAAAGATCTTTGAATTCCAACCCCTGGCCCTGCACAAGATAAGCCCAAGAACCATGCCAGGTGCCTGAAAGTAGTAAGGAAGTAAAAAGGAATTGTTATTATTATTATTATTATTACTACTATTATACATATCTGTATTTTACAGACTGACTTATGCAAAATGACTTCCCCAAAATGAAATCATACCCAAGAAATATGGTGGATGAAATTGCTTTTCTTTCAGTTTTATTCTGATACTTCTTATAGTATCAGTATCACGGCTGACAGAAATTTTAAAACTTCTGTGTCCCTGAGGGCACCACTGGCACTCCAAGGCTCTCCCTGCCCTGCCCAAGCTTAGGACTGCCATCAGCCCCAGCCCGGCAGTGCCGCAGCAGGGCCATGTCCCCAGCTCCTCACAGCCCTGCCCGGACACGGCCCCGCTGAGCCGGGCACGGCTCCCCGGAGCCCTGCCCTGCCAGACGCACCCCTGGGACACATCCCATCCCTTTCCCCATGGAGGTGTCCGATGGCTGGGGCTACCCCGGTGCCCCTTAGCTATCCTGCTCTTGGCTGGGAGAAGATGGGCCCTGACTGTCAGGATATGCCATCGCCCGCCATGGGCAGACCCAAGGTGTCCCAACAAAAGCTTAAAGCGTTTTGGAAGCTGAATTTCTCACGACAAGTCTTCTATCACTTTATCCTCTAAAACAGACTATGTTCTTTAAAGACCCATTGCACAGGGAGAAGTCTAAGGACACTTTCATGTTGCTTTTCACCATACCAGCATCTACAGAGAGGCAAGTATTGTCGAGATGTATATAGCATCTCAGTGGCAAATTCCAGTTCTTATCTATAACTTCAAAGGGAATTAAAATACTTCTTTCTATTTTACTGAATTCTTCATACCTGTAGGTCACAGCAGTAAGGTCCTGCCAGATGATGATTCACTAATTATTCTGCTACGGAGACTCTATTTAGCATTGGATAATGATATTCCAGGCAGAAAATCCATCAAATAATCTATTCTGTTTGGTTTATATATTAAATATATCATAGCTGTTACTTTGAGGGTCATTTTTGAAAAATTATTTTGAACAAGAGCTGTGGTGGTTAAAAATTATGCTGGAAGGGTGGCATGTATGTCCTGGTGCACTGAAGGACCACTGCCAGAGCATTGCGTTGCTTTTCGATTTGTCCAACCCTGCCAGGGATGGATTTACAAATATTTATGCTCAAGGCACAGAAGAAACACAGAAAGTCAAAAACAAAAAAGGTGTTGAGGTATTGACAGGGGGAAACGAGGTCGGTTTTTGTTTTTCCACTGAATCTGTAGACTGCAAAATGAGTAAATCAGAGGTAATGTGAGGCAGAAATCTGATAAACAGGTGTTGTCTTTTTCCAGCAGATCAATCTCTTTCAATTTCACTTCTCTTTACATCAGAGATATAAAAGCTAAAAAGCATTACTGTGAAACACAAATCCAAGATTAAAGTGAGTCACTTAGGAAAGCATTCTCCCTTTCCAGAGAAAGGGGAACAATGAGAGTGAGCAGGCACTGGGATAGATATCTGCCTTTGGATGGGTAATTTGACTTAAAAAAATAGTAGAAAAGCTCATTGTGTATCTCCTGTGAAAACAAGTGAGGCGATATTTCTTTTCAAAGAAAAGATGAATAGTATTCTGATAATAATGAATAAATAATTAGTTAATTAGTAGAAAACACCAAAGATGAGAACTTTATGGTTCATCTTATCTAGTAGTCCTGAGGCAATTTAGTTGTTAATACAGTGATAGTTTTTGTTTCTATTGTGATCTTAATGAACCTGAATACTTATGACAATACTGCAATTGTTTTCAAATTTAAGGTTTCATTCTGTTCAGAAGAGAAAACATGCTCACCAAATTATGAGAAACATAAATATTAATAATAGTTGTATAATCTTACATTAGAAATTCATCCAAGTTCTTGAAGCTGTATTTAATAATTAGCAACTGTACACTCAGTTACTATGGAAAATTACTGAAGCATTATTTTAGTTTTTTGTAGCTTATTAAAAAATAACATTTAGTATTTAATAGAAATAAATAAATAAATAAATAAATAAATCTGGCTTTATACACTTCTCAGCAGAAGATAAAAGCAAGGAAATATGTTGTCATTCAGAAATGACCAGCAAGTCTTTGTCCTCTTTATCTTCTGCATAGCAGAAAATGGACAGTAAAAAGCCATTCTTGAGCTGGAACAGGAGAGTAAAATATTTCTCGCTAAAATTTGTCTGCATATTTCCATGTTTTTTCCTATCTTGGCTTCACCAAAAGGTGCTAGATGACTTGGATTTGCTAGTTTATTCAGGATCTAGTGAAAGGTGGTTTTTTTTGTCAATGATAAATTTTACTTAGTACATACATGCTGCAATAACTGCAGTTCAACTCTTGTTTAAGGCCATGCCCTTTTTTTTCCCCCCTCACTGAAATAAGAATACAGAGGAATTCCTCAGGCATTAAAAAAGTCCACAACCCGAAATTAGCCTCCTAAATTATAAGATAAAAATTAGAATAAAAGTGGTATATGTAATAGTTTCCAGCTATTAATCATCTGCCATCAGAGTACTCTGCTAGTTTGAGATGCACAGATACTTACAGAATGTGTTCACACAGTCATCAACATTGGCACCGCCTACCTGCTAGAATAAGAACTTAAAAATCACTCTGAAAAGTTAATGGCCATGCTCAGTTTTTGCCACTTTAGCACATACATTTACCATTTGCAAAGTGTCTAACTATGACATATATGTTTTGAATGGTACTCACTGAAATTTTTCAAAAAATATTTCATATGATTGTATCTATTTTATCATTGTCTTATAATTTGCTGCCTACAACCCATCAGTCCTTCCCAGTGCCATGTATTATTTCTACAGAATCTATCTTCATGTTAAGATTTCTACCCAAAAGCATGTTCAACAGTCCTCTCATTTCATATATACAGCTGCATGCAAAATTATGGGTATCAATTTAGTAAAAAAAATACAGTTTGTGTGCAATTTGCAAATTACCATAATTCATAATTTCTCACATTGTCATCTTTACAATGTTTTGGTTTGCAGGGGCTCTTTTAGATTCACTGTTCTGCTTCTTGTCTGCATAAATTATGTTTGTGTTTGTAAACATATAGTCCTAAATTATTATGATTGCTACTGTGCTGGCCTATTGAAATGTAACTTAAGCATGAGCACGTGCCCAAACATAGGACTCAATTCCATTTTATACACACACAAAAGATGTACTGGTGATATATAATTAAAAACCACCTTTACTCTTTGATTTTAATTATTTGCAGAAATATTTTATGGGAAAACCTAAGAACTCTTGGGTGTCCACTAAATTCCACCAGACCAGGTTACTCAGAGCCCCATCCAGCCTTGTCTTGGATACCTCCAGGGATGGAGAGTCCACATCCTCTGTGGGCAACATGTTCCAGTGCCTCACCACCCTTACAGTAAAGAATGTATTCCTAATATCTAAACAAAAACTGCCCTCCCTCAGCTTAAGGCTATTCCTCCTTGTCTTTTTTTTGTATGTGGGGCCCCAGTACATCCTGTTTATTCAGAGGTTTTTTGATTTTTAGCAGTGAAGAAAATAATGCAGATAAAACAAAACTTAGTTTAATGAGCTTTGTGGTGTACATATTTACTTTTGGTGCTCATTTCAGTGTGGCCTTATTATTTTCTTAAAATTTCTGTCATGGCATTTTTAAATCTCTTACCACAAAATGTACCTTTAAGACCTATACTATAAAACCTGAGGATATTAAAACAGGTGCTCCACAATCACAATGCAAGGAAAGTGTAAATATTGCTTTTAAGGACTACGTCCATCTGACCATCAAATTTGTATCTTGAACTAGATTCCGAACTGATTGTTGCTGAATATTGAGTGTTGACTAAGGCCAAATGTGAATGAAATTAACCATTCTGGGATGACCATGGTTTTGAGGTGAGGGATTCCAAGCCTCTCCTTCTTAAACACACCACATAATTAAGATACATACCCTTGATTCCAGGAAGAATTGTATCAGTATAGCAGTGAGCATGTAAGTAAGAACAGGTGGTGTGACAATGCTGGAAAGAGAAAGAGAGGATGAGCAGCGCTTTTGCAGGCCTCAGCATAACCATGGCCACGTGATTTCTCATGTAGAGAACTCATGTGTTTTTCTTGGTTTTCTTTTGCCCTCACTTGTTGTATTTTTCTCTGTTTCTGAACTGATCTGTCCTGTGTTGTTCTTGAGTTTACATAGTTTTGGCTGAGTATTAGTTCACCTTTCGAAGGAGTGGTGGGAAATCCAGTATGGCCACATGTTTGGTTTTTTTATGTTTGGTTTGTCATAGTCATATGAGTTTATTTACAGTTATATGGTCGGTTTGTTCACTTTCTTTTACCTGTGTGAGTATTATTTTGTGGTGTATACCTCTTGCCTTGCTCTGTTGGCTCTTACATGGCTTTTTCCTCGGTGTGAACAAAGGATTATTCAAAGTCTTATTCCAGCACAAACTATAGTTATGGGGGCAGATGGGCTGTCTCTTGGAAGAAAAGTGGCGTAGAAAAATAAGAATCATTCATGCCAGGGTGCAAAATGTGTGAAGAAAACCACTGGCCTATTCTTACAGGCGGTTGTCTGTTAGGTTTGATAGAGGCTTCTTTTGGCATACATGCATCCCTTGTTCTCTGCAGATAGCTTTCTGAGAGTGGGAGCAAAATACTGAGTTAAAATGGAAGGGAACAGATGATGACAAAAGTGTATGACAACCAACATCTTTTTTCTTGAAGGTTTTGGGGTTTGGAGAAGAGAAAAATATCTTTCCTTCCCACCCCACCCTAAGTTCTTGCTTAGGAAAAGGATTGATCAAAAATATTGATAAAAATTTTCTTACTTAATTTCCAGCCTACTCCCCTGTATACATTATAAGAAAATAGCATTTCCAAGGGGAATGACAGAGGACATTGCAATAAACAGAAATAATGTCTTTTTGTGCTGTGTGAATAGCAAGCTTATGTACTGCTGTCTGTGAAATCTGTCTTGGAGAGCTAATGGCTGGAATAACCAATTTTCTAGCCATGGAGAAATAAACCTTGTTTATGAGGCAGAATTGATACTGCAGCTGATGGAGTGGTTGCGAGCTGGAGTTCTGTGTGCATCTGGAACCAGGCTGTGTTGCTTTCATTGCCCAATGGATCAAAACAATACAGGAAGGCATGGTCCTGACTCCAGACCAGGTGAAATGAATCATTTTTGTTTGTACACAGATTATGCAAAATGTTAGTGTTAGGCTATCCCTTGGAGTCTCCAAGTACTCAGCCAGTTGGATGAGCATGATATTTTGATGCTGTGAGAGCTCAGGGCCCAGCCCAAGTTGTTTGTGACTCTTGGTTGTGCAGAAACTATGGCATTTATGACAGTTGTGATGGTTACATTGTGCTATTCACACTAAAGACTTCATACACAATTCACAGATGATGTCTCTTGGGGTAAGAAGGTCTCAGCCTACCCATGTCTGAAGACCTTTGAAGAGTGGAAAACATAGTCATTGTGAGTTTATCTGCAGTGAGGGTTTATAGCATCTATAAATCTGCAGAATAAGGCACCCTTAAGAGGGTATTAGCTTTTATTACTACTTGATACATTTTTCACCTTACTTGACACATTTTCCACCTTTTATGAGAAGCAGATGAATTGTAAGCATGGCATGTGCTAGAATGAGCTTTAGGCACAGCGAGTTATCAGAACCCTTCTAAGTATACTTACCACGTATTGGTCCCAGAAATGGCAATTAATATGCTATAAACATATTAATTGGTTGTTCCCTCCCTTGTATCATCAAGTTTCTCACCACAGGTAGAATCTCCCCTCTTTGTTCCAATATTTTGCAATTAGTCTGTTTTTACTGAGGGTGTGCTTTGTGCTTTGTTCATATTCTTCTTGCAGACATAGATATATTCTTCATATTCTTCAGAGATTCCTCTGTCAAATCTGCTACTTATAGTGTTTATTTAATTAAATGAAACATGCAGATTTGAAATGTGGGACAGTGGATGCGATTGGGAAAAAAAAAAAAAGACAAAACCAAAATTATAAATCTGACTTTTTACGTGCATGTTGTTCGAGGTTGCAATATTCTTGCTGTTGCCATTCTTACTTTTAAAGACATTCAGAAGTATAATGATGAAAACTGTAAGCCTACCCTCCCTGACAAACTGTCATGGCTTAAGGGCGCAAACATTCACAGCCTAACCAGCATCATGGAAGAATCTGTCCAATGCCACTCTTGCAGAGCCATCACTCTGCTGCACTTTGCTTTTGCTGAACTTCTACAACTGCTTTGTCTAGTTTCCTTACCAACAACTCAAGTGCTGAAGTCAATGCAACATGCAATGTTTTTTAGTCACTCAGTCAAATCTGTCCACATTGTTGTGACTGTACTCAGATGTGGAGTTCCTAAAAGTAAACTGCCATGTAAGAAGAGCACTATAACAAGTTACAAGGTCAACTGAAGGGTGCTAAAATTATTTTATCTGCTTGCAATCCACTTTTTGATACATGTATGCCTCATTTTCCATAGTAATGGAAAAACGTGGTGTGGATCTTTTCATATGGCTTCTTTAAATAGAAAAAATATATTTCAGATCATATTCCCTAAGCAGAGGGAACAAAAAGAGCACAAGAACTGTGAGCAATCCCAGCGGAACAGCTCAGAAACTGACTGCTGAGACCGAATTGCCTGATAAACACTGACTGATGTGTGTGTGTGGCAGTCTCAGCTGAGCTCACCTGATTGCTCTTTTCTTCCTCATTGTCACTAATGTGGATTTTCAATCCTAAACCGACTAAGCACAGAGGAGCATTAAGCAGAATATAATCTAAAATGTATTTCAATCCAAACTATCAAGTACAGATAAGTTGACTTGTAACACATTTTTAAAAATGAATGATTTGCTAAAAAGTTGTATCAAAAAGTAAACTTCTGCTGCATTGGTTGTAGAGGGTATGTTTTCAGTTCATAAAGAATCTAATTTATTCATAAAAATTATCCTTTATTTTTGTCAAGAGAGCTCCTATACATGCATTTTAATATTATTCCTCTTAAAATTTGTTTCAGCATACACTGATAAATCTACAGACATAAAGTAAGAAAATGTACCAGGCTGAGGCTTATTCTTAGCATAGAATATCTAAAAATACCTTTTATTTGAGTTAAGCAGTCATCTTTCCTGTCGCTTTTGTAAGTATTTAAAAAGCTTTGTCCTCATTAAGACACAGCAATATTTGATTTCGCACAAACTCCTTTTAAATTGTAGTATATTGGTTTTTTGTCTTCTGCTTGTATTGCCTGGTATTGCTGATATCGTGTTATCTAAAATTTTAGTCTATTTTCTGTCAGGTAGAAAGCAGCACATGTTTCTGTTTCACTGTGTATGCTGTCAGTCCTCTCATATGATTGTATCTGTAACAGATTTGTCAGTTTTAACCACATTGTAAATTTTCTTACACACACTTTCCCCTGCAACAATAAAAAATGCAAAAATTTTAAAAAATCAATATTTCATGCAAAATCATGTGCAAAACAACCTTTTCTCAGTCAGTTTTCATCTGTGCACAGTTTGCAGTTCTTTCGGTATTTACACTTATGCGCAATCGTTGTTTTTATCATAGGATCATAAAATCTTCCCTAGGAGTAGTGACAGGATCTTTGTGTTGATAAGAAATAAAGATAAGCAGAAGTTTCAAGGTCAAGGAAGGGCTGCTGGAACACAAAAAATTTACAGTAATTATTTTTCCTGTTTCATACAAGTTGACAATCCAATGCTTCTTGACAGGGAAGTTTATGGAACTCTATAATAGGGACACTCTCTGGAAAAACTAATTGGGACTCATTACCTATACTTAGGGAACTGAGCCTTGGCCTCTGTCTCCTCTTTACCTGTCAATTGTATCTTTCCCTTACTAGCCCTTAAAGAAGGAATTATCATGCCATTCTTGTTTCTCCAGAGCCTCTTCTTCTAACACTCATCCATTCATAAGTATGTCAGCAGGTAATTCAAACTCACATCAACCAATCTGCACAATCCCTTTCCAGCTTCCTGCCTCCACCTCAAGTTTGGTTTGCTTTTTTCCCTAGCGCATTGATTTTGAGTACTAGGAACAGCAAGTAGGCTATTTCTGTATTTAAAGGCCCCAAATCCTTTCAGTGCATTTTTTTTCTGCAGTCTGCAGCCTACTCAGAATTGGTTTTCCTAAGAAATGGTTATCAATGCTCATAAACTAAACCAGCCTTGAGATAGCTTCCAACTTGTGGAAGTGGAAAGAGGGTGGAAAAAATTCATATTTCACACACTTTGGCTTTGTAGAGCATTGCTTTGAATGAAAGGTATAGATTCAGTTATTGAGATGCACCAAAGAACAAAGAAAATCATGTAAATTTACCCCTTCTGTTGAGAGCTTTTCTTTAGGAAAAAGTCATACTTTCTTGATATGCAGAAATGCTTTGGGTTGGAAATCCACTGAAATACATATTTTCATACTGTTGTTGCAAAATGCACACAGATTACTAGTGACGCTTAAGGCTGCTGTGTCATCATCAGACGATAATCTGACTACCTCATTAAAATAGAGCATCTGAAATGTTAGACTAGAATTTTTTCTCATTTTAAACTGTATGTTATACAGATTGTAGTTAAATATGCTGCAAAGTGGAGAAGACAAGCTAATATAGACAGACAATAATAGCTTGTCTTGGGTTTATAGTTGTTGAATTGGAGAGCATTGTCTCTCACAGAAACCGGGGAACAACATGACTCCCTGAACCACTGGGCACAAATGAGTGTGCTTGCAAAAGAACTGTTTCAAAGCACTACAGTGTATAACAGAATATATGCATTCAAATGGAGAGGAACTTCATCTCTTACAGTGGAAAGGGAATAATTTAATTTACATGTCTACAAATGTATTCTTTCATCAGTACATCAGAAGATAAGTTCTGTCTTAGTGAAGGATTTGTACTTCTGTATCTCTACTTAATAAAAATAGGAAAGATAAATAAATTCTATTGTATAATTATTAATTTTTTTTGTAAAGGTCAGCAATACCTGAACTCTTACAGTGTGCCAGGAAAATTACTTTTTTTACAGTATACTGTCCTTAAACCCACCTGGGCTGCTTTCCAGAAGTGCCAGTAGTATTGGAATTGCACTAGAATGAACAGCTTGAAACTGAACTCAGGTTTGAACTCCAGCATACAGAAATTGCTTTGAAAAAAAAGATAACTATAGGTTACTACAGGGAAGAGCAAAACAAAACTTTGTATTAGTTTCTTTTCCTTGTGTTACTGCTTTGCAGCTTCGACAAAGGTCAAGTTTAATTTTCTTTTCTTTGTGAAATGTGACTTTGGACTTTACCAAAGTTATAACTTGTTCACAGCAATACAAGTAAGAGAACAAACCCCAGACTTGAGTTTTAGTCAGTGGAAGAAAATTTACTGCAAAATGGCATTTGTTGCATATAACCCATCTGCAGTGTTTGAGTTAAAACCAACTCACTGCAGCTAATAAAAAATCAATATTCAAATACAATATCATGAGTGCAGTATCTGACTGTATATCTTCATATTACCTTGGTGTTTGCTTTGGTGATCAGCTACTTAAAGAACAATTTAATTCCAAGATCATTAATTATTCTTCATATATTATTAATGGTTTGTCTTTAATATGGGGACTTTCTCCTGTAAGTCCTTGGCCAAGATTTAAGATTTATTACAATGATAAAATTTTCAGATCTCAGAATATTTTTTAACTGAGTGTGTTCAGAATGAGGATAACCACATATAATCTTGAGTGGTATATATATTAATTGTAGAAAGGAACCTATTTAAAATAATTCTATTTGAATTCCATTTTCACTTATTTCCTTGGATTTATACAAGTATAAATGAGAACAGAATTAAAATTTGAGGATGACTGTGTCCTCTGCTTCAGTGAAATCAAGTCTGAAAACAGGTCAATCCTATCAAAGTTACACTCCTTGACGTGTTGCATAATTCCACTTCCTCTGCACTTCTATGCTCCAAAAGAATCCCTGCAGACCTCCCTTTCATGGGGCAGGCATCTCATGGGGTTTGCGGAAGAAAAGGATGAAATGAAAAATTTGATTATTCTAGTCAGCATAGGCAGTATCATGAAGCTGGTATCTCTGTGTATATTAATACGCCGGCACGCTGGCCAGGCTGAGATGGCAGCAGCTTGTCCAGGTGTGCCCAACACAAAGAGAGAGCACCCTGTGGCACCTCGGTGCCTCGCTGCCTTGCTTCCCAGCCCGTGCGGTGGAAGGCACGGAGCCCAGCGTGCCTGGGGCTTATAGATAGCCCATGTGTGACCAGAAATAAACGAGCAGAGGTGGCCCTTCGGCCAGTATTCCCAGGGTTTATTGTAGGAGCCCCCTCGAAGGGGACTGGAAACGGAGAGGACAAGATAGCAGCCTGAGTGGGCTTAAAAGGGCTACAGGGAAGGGGGCGGGGATGACATAGCAGTGACCTATAGGAACAGGGGAAGGGCGGGACAGGTCTGGTTACCTTTGCTTAGGACCTGCTTTACATCAGGTCACAGGAATTCAAAGGGAGAAGCCATCCTGACAGAGGGGGATTTTACTCTTTGGAACCAGCCCACCAAACCTCTTTTTCTGGGCTCTGTGGCCCCCTTTTCATTCTTGTGGTTGGTTCATTCACCACAACATCTGTACACATGAACAATGACTAAAAAAAGTCCACTTCAGAAGAAGATTCATGTTCATGTGCAAGCTAATTCAGTGTCACTGAAAGCAGACACATAAAACCTGCCACAACGTGATGATCTAAGAAATCTGTCAAAGTATCCTAGATTGCACTGAGAAAATGATCAGGACAATATTTTACTCTCTTTTTTTTTCTCTAGCAGAGGCAAAGGGAAAATGTTGCCATCTCAGAGTATTTCTTACAAAGTAGCCAAGGAAAAATTATAATAACCACATTTATGTATTCTAGCATACAGATTTCTTCCTTTTGGTTCAAGTGAAACCTTCATTGAAGGTTTCTGCCCAAGGCTGGCTGGAGGGCATAAGCATTTAAGCTCAAGCACACTTGTTTCAAAATTACTGCAGGGAGAGGAGATCCCTTCTGAGCTCTGAATGATACAAGGTTCTTGCACACAGGCTTGTATCTCAAGGTCATTGGTCTCCATTTAAACACTCAAACTGAATGATCTTGAACAAAAGATTTGTTTTTCTCTTCTCTGCTTGGTGAATGCCAGTGGCATTCCGGCTGAGGGAAAAAAACCAGAGTGACTTTACAACTGGAAGAGTATTTGAGTCAAAACTGACACATTGACATGTCATTTCAAAACAAAGGAGAGTTTTTCACAACACATTAGTTACATGGCTTTTTAAAGTTTCTAGTTGTTAGTGTTGTCTGTTAAAAGTGATGGACAAATAACCTTGATTTCAATTTGATTTGCTTTAGTTCTTACGTCACTTGTGGTCACTAAATAGCTGTTTTGTGTATGTTTCATTCCAGACAATGAAATTGCACATTTTATTGTGGGGATTAGAATTTGGCAGGAAATTGGAGACTAGTATCCATTTTTTTGTAGTATAAATAGTTTGATAAATTATTAGTGCTGTATTTTTTCCCAAGTCATTCTTAGCCCTTGTTTGTCTTACATTTGTGCTTTTTTGTTTCTTCTCTCAGTATGCTACAGCTGCAAAGATATTGTACCTTTTTAAGCTGTGTTTAGCTTCCCTAACAGACACATGCAGATGCCAAGAGCATTAGACATAATGACTGCATCTGTTAATGTTTTTGTGTACAGAAAAAAGTACATATCTATCAATTACTGCATTTTTCCTGGGTAATACCAAATTGCAGTATGTTCAATGCTTCATTTGCCTTGCTACTATGTAGTGAATATTTGCTTTACGAGCAAATAAAGACACTTATAAATTTGAAAAAAAAAATGGAAAAGGAATAGAGAGACACCAGAAGGGAAGCAAAGTTTCTCAACCACCACTGTCCCATATAAATTTAATAAAAGAACTGTATACAATAGACTGGAGCTGCTTCATTTTTGAAGTTAAAGATGATTGCTTTTTGCCATTGACAGCAATGGAATAAGGATGTCACCTGAATTGGAAGAATTACTTTTAGTTATGGGTAATTTTTAGATTTACATGCTCACTCTTAAAAAAAACTTTATCCATTTGAAAATGAAATAATTTACCATCATTAAGATGAAAATTTAGCTCTGTGTTAACTTATGTACTTGATATTTTTAATTTGGTCTTCTAAATATGTGAAAAATTTTGGATAGTGAAATATCTGCATTTTCCTAAATTTTATGTAAGAGTGATATTACAGAACCATAGAATAGTTACAGTAGATACTATAGCACCGTAGAACTTGGGTTGGAAGGGACCTTAAAGATCATCCAGTTCTAATCTGCCTGCCATGGGCAGGGACACCTTCCACTAAAGCGGGTTGCTCAAAGCCCCATCCAACCTGGCTTTGAATATTTAGTGTATAAATATCAAAGTGTAGAAATGCACAAGTAACAAATTTTTGATATTACTTTCATTGTAAAAAAAATTATTTAAAGGGAAATATTTCACATACAAAGGACAGAAGGGATTTTTAGTGGTGAAATAGTCTCATTATCACCAGAACCTGTGTACAAACTCCTCTTCTTGAAATTTCCCAAAAACCATGGTGCCATTAAGTTTAAGTTTACTTTGACTGTACAACCTATATCTTTGCATAAAGCTTTCATAGTATTAGTGATTATTCTGCTGGCATAGTCTAATATTAATTATGTTCCACATCAGAGACTGAAAAATTATTTCTAAAATCTTATTGTGCTTAAAATGAATATACAATTTAGTATTCACGACAATTTTTAGGGTGAAGTATTGGTAAAGTCATCTGTCTTGATCTGAACAGCTGTTTTTATTCTGCATTCCCTGTAAAAATGTATGTACCTCTGTAAGGATTACAATACTCTACTACTTTTGGTAATTAACATAATTTTTTCTTAGATACTTTTTTGACTGTGTTGCTTTGAAGGTTTGTTACACTTGTACTTTTATTTTTTCCAGCATGAGACATCTTTCCTCCCATGGCTATGAAGGCTGGATGGAGCAAGGGATGGAGGGCATAGTCAGACAAGTCCCAAACTTCCAGATGAGAAGACACCTTGGCAGGCAGAGATTGCTTCCATTGCCAGGGAAACAGCTTAGAAAAGCAGGAAACTTAAATGGTCTTAGAATAGTCTATAATAATGATATCTTTTATAATGAGTTAATCATTACAATAGATGTAATTGTTGTGGTAGATGAATGTTTAAATATGGTAGATGAATGTTTAAATGACAGAGAAGTGTTGCTTACTGAATGATACTGAAGATATAATTGTTTTGGAAATGCATTTGTGTTTAGGTAAGTATTAAATAGAATCATTGCTCAATTTCAAGGAGCATATATTTATTAAAACAAAATCAAAAAAGGAAATTACTTTTTTTTTTTTCCTGTAAATAATGGACAGTAGGGGATAGGGAAAAAAGGGAAAAATGAACAGTCTTCAGTATATTCAAAAGGCAGTTATTAATTATTTAATTACATATTCTGATATCATTTTTATTAATAGCTGTAATTCATTAATAATGGCGGTTATGTTCTTTCTAAATGTTGATTCAGGTCACAGATAGGGATGTATGGATGCCTTTTCATACCATAGAACATTTTCACTTCAGTCTTAAGTACATATATTCAGAATTGATTACTGTAATTTTGAGCTAGCACAGAGTTACTATATAATATAGCCTAGATGGATAATTTAATTGCATTTAAGTATTTTATATCTATATTCTAAATGTATAGGAAAAAATTAAGAACCTGATTCAAAGTTGAGAAATATAATAATTTTCAAATTCTACAGTCAATCAAAAAGACATAATGCTTTATATAGGTACATAATTAATTCTATATTCTCCACATTTCTACCAGACTTGTCAAATGTAAAACAGAAAATTCAAAAGTACTGATGGTCTTTGAAGAATTCTACTCACATCATACCTGAATCGAAAGGATTCCAATACCTAAAAATATCCAGGTTCACTGGTATAAACCAGGTAATTATACAAAATGAGAGCATGTTGCAAAATTTTATTTCATTCTATGATTCCTTCTGCTGAAAAGTGAAATATGCAGGGCCTAATATAGCAACATAAGATAAATAGGTACTGTCCACAAACCTTTAATTTGGGAAATAGAAAGAAATTTAAAACAAGAATAAATATAAAAAAAAACTGAATAAAGAATGAATTACACTCTGGAGAAGGAAGTAGTCAGAAAAAAGGTCGTGTGGTTCATATAAAGCTTCATAAAACTTTAGAGTCTTCTAGAGATCAGGAAATACAACTACCCAAGGTGAACTCCATGAGGTATGATTTATTTCTTGAAATTCTTCTATTCTGTTTCAATTATTTTTGCACCCCTCAAAGCTAACAGTCAATTTTCTCTTGGTTCTGCACAAGGAGCTTACATGAACATTCTTCCTGGTGGAAAATCTCACTGCAGCCTTCACAAAAATAGGGAAAACAAACGCTAATAAAGAAAGGGCATTCTAAGAATTTGCCTGGCTTCATTGTTAACTATGCTTTCTTAGAAACTTACAGAAAATTGTCCAGGTAATGCAGAAAGAGGTAAAGGAAACCTTATAAAGAACATGTCGAATAACTGCATAAGAAATGGGCCAAATTATTGGAATAGGTTGAAAAAAAATCTAATTTTATAATCCCCTGCTAGACACCCAAAGATCAGACAGTCTTGTGTCTGATTATTCTAAAATAAATTAATAAATGTTCATTCTACGTCCTTGATCAAAGCTTATGGAACATCATCTCTTTTTGAATACTTATTTCTGTTTGTCCAAATGAACTTTTCCCAAAGCACATGATAAGTGTAGCACTCAGCCGCAGAATTTTTTTTACTAATATTTTCACTTTCCCTGTGAAACCCTGAAAACTTTTCTAAAGCTTGAGGCTTGATTTTACCTTCTCAATAGTATGACTGTTGCTAAGGTCTCTTACTCACCCCAGGGAGTGGTTATGAACGAAGTAAGAACCACCTAATGCTTCCACCATCTCCTAAACAGGTGGTCAGGATAGGAACACCGTTAGTGGTTGCGCATTTTTGGTGAGCCGCGTGAGATGGGTTGTGTTAAATCTCCTGGCCTGATAGTTACACTGCTATGGATCACTGAGCACTAGAAATGTATACTTCAGCGGCTTGAGTTATAGTATCAGCTTTTCTAGCAGATACAGCACACAACCACGAAAGAGATGAAATGGCTGCAATGTTTGTGAAATTGTTACAAATACATCTACAATATTTTTCCAGAGCAGTGAATATAAAAGTAAGAAAAAAATTTAGTCCCAAAATTTTAGCTGCTGCAAAGGGGCTGAATACCATGATCCAAGTCTTGTTAGTAAGATGAAATTTTCGTCTTCTCTTGTTAGAGAAGATGGAAAAAAATACTCAATGGTATGTATATAAAAACTATTTATTGTACATTACTTCAGAAAGAAGAAATCACTTGTTTTTTTCCAAAATATGGGATTATATTGTAGCTGGATTGACATGAAGTCAAATGATAATGACCTGATATAAGCTAGTTCAAATATTCTATTTGCTGATGCTGCAGTTAATGTCGTGGACCCCTCTGGCAGTAACAGCTAAAGCAATGGCTTTTCCATTGATCTCCAGTGGAGCTATTTGCTGAATGATATTCATCTGCTTGTTTTATGCCCTTGAAATCTGAATCTCTACTGGGTAGTCATGATTTAAGATTGATTTTTGTACTACTAAGAAGCCAGGGAGGTAGACAAGGCCATGCTGGAATACAGCCCTGAGAGACCCATCCAGCTTGTGAAACTTGTTCTTAAACACTGAAGTGCCTTTTTCCAGCAAAAGATTCCTGTTTGCCTTAGATTTTTTTCTTGTTGTAAACTGATCTCTTCTAACTGCAAGAAAAAAAAAAATGTAGCATTTTGTAGGTGCAAGTGCCACTGAAATGAAAAAATACTGTAGAGCAAAAATGCAATCATCTGGAAGGTAGTTCTTTATCAGAAGCTGAAGCTGGATCAAGGTACTGTAACTTCCTTGAGATCTGAATATTTTCTGAACTGATAAATTGCACCAGGAAGGATTTATTTCACAGTTTTATGACTGTGCATCATTAATTAAAAAAAATGCTGGTTTTAGAACAAATACTTGGGAATTCCCTAAATCATGGACATTTCATTTTAAAACAAAGCATGTGCAGGTACTCAATTCTTGAATTCTAACAGCCTCAAGATTAGAAGAATAGTACTCCTTGCCAGATACAGGCCTTGATTTTTTCTAGTTCAGTTTTTTAGTTGAATCTCGTCAGTGCTTAACTGGAATCTGTGCAGGAGGCAGTCTCATTAATTTCTAGTGTAGCAGTACAAGAGTGGTAAGAAATGTATTCACAAGCCTCTGATGTATATGAGGTTATCATTAATCTTTGTACAACCAACTTAGGCAAAAATAATGGCTTCACTTTGTGTACCACTCCAGTTTGAGCTAAAAAACATTCCAAAGTGAAAAAAAAGTGTAAATTCTGAAAAATTGTGGAAATATATATGTAATTTTTATAAACAAGTAACTTTTGATATGTTTCCTTTGTATTTTTCTCAACATCATGTGATCCTGCCATACAAGTTTTCTTATTATGATTCATTTTTATAGCCAAAATATTCCTAAATATTACTAAATGTTAAATATTAAATATTACAAAAGTGTACTAGGAGGAAAAATTAAATTACAATTTAAGGGAAATCCTGTACATTTAAAAGTATATAAATATTTCCTTAAAATTTTAAGGCGTTTTCAATTAGAATGTTCTAGAATACTTTGTGAAACAAGATTGATAATGCAGGAACATAAATGTCTTAGCATGTACTTCTCTGTATATCAATAAAATAGTCTAGTAGAAATGGAATTAAGTGATTGATTTTGGTTTATTTTTATGGTGTTTGGTACTACCTTTCACTTTACTTTTTTAAGTATCTGGTAGTTATAGACTTCATTATCAGAACATTTGAAAATATTTTTATCTTCATGAGAATGTGAAATATTAATCTATTTTAATATATGGGCAGAAGAGGAATTAATGAGTTCACTCAATAGTAATCTCAGAATTGAAACCTTCGAACTGGTAAAAATTACTGGAGCTCCAATTAAGTAAGTGTAACATTTTCTCAGAAATGCGAGTTACTGCAAGTGTTACAGTTATGCTGTTCTTTAGCTAGTGCTCTTAATGCTCCTGTTTACATTCCCTGCATGAAAATGATGGAATGACCAGCCTTGGACACCACTTCCAAGCAAATGAAAGGCATGAAGTGGTGTTCAAGGCTGATTTCCAAGGCTATGGAATAGTTAGCATGGGTCAACAAAGGGGAAGCCATGCTTGAGAGGTCAGGTAATCTGTGAAGAAATGTCTGTCTTGCTGGATGAGGGGAAAGCAGAAGATATTGTCAGCCTAGACTTCAGTAAGGCTTTCAGTACTGTCTTCCATAAGTTCTTCATGAAGAATTGGATGAGATATGGGCTGAATGAGCAGACAGTGGGATGGACTGAAACCTGACTGACTGCATGGGCACAGAGTGGGATGATTGGCAGTGCCAAATGTTGTTGGTACCTGAACTGGCATTATACACCAGGGGTCACTACTGGGTCCAACGATCTAAATGATGGGGCAGAGTTGTGCTCTCAGCAAGTCTGCAGATGACACTAAATTGAGAGGAGTGTCTGATATGCCGTATTGTTGTACAGCTGTCCAGAAGAACCTCAACAAGCTGGGGAAAGCGACTGACAGGAACTTCATGGTATTCAACAAGGAGTGCAGTGTCCTACATTTGGAAAGGAAAAACACCAGGCACAAGAACAGGGAAGGCAACCAGATGGAAAGCAGCTTTGCAGAGAAGCATCTGAGGGTCCTTGTGGGCACCAAGTTGAGTGTGAGGCAATAGCAAAGGCTAGTGGTATCCTGGGCTGCATTAGGAGATATGTCACCAGCAGAACAAGGGAGGTGGTTCTTCCCTTCCACCCAGCAGTGCCGAGGCCTGTGCTAAGCACCTGTGTCGAGTTCTCAGCTCCACAGCACAAGAGACATACGGAGCTACTGGAGGAACTCCAGCAAAGGGTCAGTAAAGGGATGAAGGGACTAGAGCACCTCTCCTATGAGGAGAGATCTGTGACTGCTTAGCCTGGAGAAAAGAGGGCTCACAGGGGTCTCTGTACACGTACCTGAAGGGAGGGCTGAAAGAACACAGAGCCAGGCTCTTAGTGGTGCCCAGAGATCGGCTCTGGGTGGCCTTGCAGGCTGTTTAGACCAAATGACGTATGGAAGTCCCTTCCAACCTCAATCATTCTGTGATTCTGTGAAGGAACCTGGCCTATTTTAGAAGGCTGACAGATGATATGAAACCTACTGGGGGCATGTGCTCTTCTGGAATGGAAAACCAGATACCACACAACACTTAAAGTTTTCCTCCAGTTTATTTTACTGACAAGATTATAAAATATGTCACAGAAAAGTCATCAATAAGATTTAATTCACCAGTGAAATAACAATAAAACCAGCCAAAAAGGTCTTATTTTTTTCTCTGTAGCAATTCTTTATTCATTTTATTAGTGATTAATAAATATTTACTATTATAGAAAAAAATTTTGTACTGTTATTACTGACCCATAAGTTTCAGTAGGCATGAAAGAATATATTGATAGTTCAGATCAAAAATATAATGGGCAATATTTATTTCCATGTAATAATGCTGTACTGCATTAAAGTCTGTGAAACTAGCAAAAAATCAACTACAGTATGTTTAGCAAAATATAGTTTAGTGTTAAGTACTACTTTCCTTAACAGAATTACAAGGCATATTATGCATAGGTGGACTGGATATAACACTGAAATATAATAAATTGTGTAATAGCCAGAAACATCAAACTGATTTGAACCCATACATTTTTAAAGTTATTTACCAGGTTTTTATTTACACTAGGACAAATAATACGTTATCCAACATTTGAACCAAGCAACATAATTTGGATACTCAATCTACTTGTAATATAGATTAAAAAATTACAAAGAGATTCCTAACTCATCTGAACAATTGGAAATAAAGGAGTTAAAAAAGCAGCTTGGTTTTAATGAAAAAAAATTATCATGTCAATTGTTTGCTGTCCTTGTTAAAGCAAATTAAGATAGAATCTGATGAAGAGGAGAAACCAAGTGTGACTGTGTGCATCGTAGTGTAACTATATATGGAGATCACAAAATATGAAAATCATTATGGCTTTGAAATTTGTCTTTACATTCAAGTGCTTTGGATACCATAACTGAGATTCTGTCATTTGTTGGAAGTGATTTATCTCTCCATAGGTGTGAAGATAGTATTTTTCTTTGCACAATGAAGGTTAAAATGATTAATGAAAAGTTTTGGTACAATCATTCTTCTGTGTAGGGGCTGATCCATTGCATATATCAGGTAACAGATTTCATAGAATCATAGAATAGTTTGGGTTGTAAGGGACCTTTAAAAGTCATCTAGTCTGACCCACAGTTTGTGTCTCTTTAATTATTATCTATGCAAAGGGAAATCATCATCGTAAAAATAGCGTGTACAGGAATTTATAATTGTTGCATTCAATTACTTTCAATAAATAATTTCTTCCCATAACTTTAATAATTTAGTAATTTCTTTTTTTTTTCAAAAATCTGACACAAGACTTTTGCCTTGGAATCTGGAAACTGTGTCTCTTAATTAGTAATTGATTGAAGAGTAAGTGATACTTGGTGAAATACGAAGTCCATAGAGATTTTCATCTGAAGTGCAAGGCATTTTATGTAAGCTTAGAAGGGTCTGGTGGTGTATTCTCCCCCTGCTTCCTTGGGGCCTTCTATGATCTCAGGAATTCCCATCAGGCCTTGGCCTTGGCATAATGATTTGGGCAGTAAAGTGTCCCTTGACCATACTTGGAACTCTTTCACTGCTACAGTGGGGACAGTACTGCCTATAGCAGGGGCTTCTGTTGCCTGACCAAGGTGGGGAGCAGGTTGTAATCTGTCATCCTCATCCACCTTGGAACACCTCTTCTCTTAATTGTATTCCAAGTGGAATGGTGTCATCGTTACTGTATTTCTTAAAACTTCTACCAATTGCCAACCTGGGTTGCAGTCAGGACAGAAACTGACTGATGGATGGTGCTGGGCAGGGCTGGAGCTGGACTCCATGATCCTTGTGGGTCCCTTCTGTCTCAGTTTGAGACAAGTTAGGAGGAAATGTCCTGAAAGGAGCATCTCCTCTGAAGAAGGCAGGTTTTGGCATGTCCTCCCCGCACAGAACAAAAAGAATTTCTTGGAGGAAAGTGAAAAAACCCATTTATTTAAAATGCAGAGTGCACACAGTCACAGGAAAAAGAATGAATAATGTTAGATATTAAAACCTTCTCGCTGCAGAGAAAGCTGGTGGATTTTAGAGTCCTGCACGCCTTCTCTAGAGGTCCGGAGCCGGGATGCGGCGTCCCGAGGGCCTCCCCGGCTGGCTCCCGGTGACGGTCTGTTCTCGGACCAGAGCTGAGCTGAGCAGTCCCAGAAGAAGAAACCACAGTCCTGGGAAACTTCTTGCCTCAGCTAACAAAGAAAAGCTAGCTAAAAGCAAAGAATTTAACTCCCTCTCTGTGCTGCAGAGCACAGATGAGAGAACATGGAGGAGGATGTGTGTTTGAACACAGACCACCGAAAGAATTCCACCAGCTTTCCCCTGCCTCTCACACCTAGCTAAAAATTACAGCACCCATTCCTGGGCATAAAGCAGAATATAGGGAAATACAGTATTCTCATGAAGTCACCCCAAGACACCTTCCCACTCAGCTTATTCTGTGACTGAAGTCAATCACTTCGCAATCCCTAAGCGATGGCCTCAAGCGAGGCCCTTTCAGCTCTCCTGGACCACAGAGGGCTGTGCCAGTGTCTCCCTCAGAGTGGGACACCTGTCAGAGCTCCGGAACTGCCAGGTTCACAATAATCACAGGACCACCACTGAAAACCAAAAATGGGGGCTGGCTGATAGCCCCACTCTTCAAAAGTCAACACTCACTTGTTGAGAAATGTCAGGAAATTTGAAATTAGTATTTCACAGAACTCAAGGAGAATTTTTTAACAGGTAGCTTTGTATTATCCATATATATATATATCTCTTTCTGTTTATGTGCATGTACATGTGAATTTATTGAAATGTCCTATATCTAGTATGCTATAAATATTGCCATCTTGGACCTATTATTGTAGTGAAACCCATTGATTCACTCTGTAAATGCTGAATTAGTCGATGACTAAGTGCTGCTGAATCCTTTGGATATAAATTATTGAAAAAGTCTGAGACTAAGATTAGATTTGGCCATACCTGATCATCAGAAGTTGAGAAAACAAGGGTTTCTGCTCTGAAACTCTTGACTCCAATGAAAGGCTCTCCCTCACTCTTTTGCATCTCTGATCTCTCTGTAAACCATTCTAGCTTGATTCCAACTCAATTTTCCTTTGTATGTTTCATCTATGTAGTGAGTAATAGAGTGAACTTTGACACTGAACTTTATTAAGTCACATCTTCAGAAATTTATATGAAAAATGGTTTTGTTAATACATTTGACAGTGATTCTTTTAGTGCCCTAAACCACTAATTTCTGACAAAGAGTTTGAAGCTCGGCATACAAGAAATGCTTGATTTATGTTCTGGTTTATGTCTATCTGAATGATAGACAATAAGAGCAATAACTTAAAAAAAAAAGCTAATGGTGCTTGTAAAGTTTCTTTATGTCTGTTGTGACTAGATGATGCAATTACACTCTCAAAAGAAACAAAATTAATCAAAATTACCATAAATTTAGCTATGTGACATAGCTATGGATATTTTATTTAAATACAAATTAATCCTTATAGATATTAAAACATCTACACCAAACAATCAAATATTATCTTTGCCTATATAAAATATGTTCCTGCTATGAATGATGAGGAGTAGAGTACAGGAAAAAATATCCATAATACAACATCTTTTTTTTTTAATATCTTCTTCTTCATTACTTGATTGTGGTTTAAAAACTAAAACTGTCAGGATAATATAGCCCAGGTTTGCTTCTTTGTCTGCTTATAATAATTCAAGCAAGAAGTGCATATACTCTCTCATTATGACATCCTGAAACAACCTTAAGTTGATTTATACAGCTCCTTTTGAAAGAAATGAGAAGTAAATATATGTTAGAAAGAGAGGGAGAGGAACATGTAGAAGACATGTACAATGTTTACCACAGAAATTATTCATGTCTTTTCATAGCAGAGAAGGTGTAGATGAAACAAAAAGGACAGAATAAGGTAATAAAAGCAATTTGGATGAAACAATGCATGAATGATTATGCACCGAGATTGTTTTGCACTCTGACTGGCCAAGCTGCTCTCTGCAATTACTCTTTCTAAAGAAAGAGGGTAACACAGACTTTGAAGACTTCTATTTGTACATGGAGAAGCTCTACAAAGATCTTTTACATTAAGACTACCGGGGAGGCGGGGAGGTTATATACTTTGCACCATTCTTTTCTCCTTATTACAAGTCAGAGAATATGGTGGTTTTGCATGGGTTGATTTTTGGTGAGGAGGGCAGAAGGCGGAAACACGGAATATATTATTTTCCTAATTATCCCAGAGCTGGACATCTTTCCAATGTATGTATATACAGAGATTCGAAAATATGGATTAAAGACTGCTTTTCTGTCTGAATATTGGACTGTAAGTGGAATTTAATGTAGAACAGAGGCGGTTTTTGATGAGAAAATGCCTTGCAACTACCCTTAAGATGCATATCAGGGCATCACTTGGCAATGAAGATGAGAAGTCTCTCAGCTTTTAGCTATCTCTGAATCAGTGATGTTCACCCAACAACCAGTGTGAGCTTTATTACTGGAAAAGACACGATGTGGATATTCAGACATAGACTCCTAAGGTACTGCTGCAGATATAACTTTTTATTTTTTTTCTTTTTTTTTTTTCCCTGAAACAGCAGTTGAACGTTATGAGGAAGTGCTTGTACAGCAAGTTTCACAATGCAGGAGGAAGAAACTTGGAGGAAATAGGGTGAACCAGCTAGAAGATTTAAACTTATCTGATTCTTGAAGGCTCCAGAGGACAGAAGAAAATAAATCTTTGTGCTAATCTTTGATTATGGGAAAACAATTTTTCTTGCTCATAGCAGCTCTGTTTAAAATAATAAAAATTAATAAATAATAATTTCAAACAAACAAGCAAACAAACAAAACACTCCCTAAAATTCAGAACTATTTTTTTTTGTTTGTTTTCTGAGACAATGTTTACCATGACTGTTTTGACTTCTGAGATTTCTGAACAAGAACGAGTTCCATTAAGTTCCCTAAAAAATTTCTAGGGATTAGAGTGAGAACAGATTTCAGACCTCAGACTCCTTCCTCCCAATCCCCTGTGAAAATCCTCAGCTGATGCCAAGTCTGCATGGTCAACTCTTTAGTGCCTGAAAATCATATGAGCACAAGCCCAGAAGTACTTTTGGCTGGAAGGAGTGTGGCATCCTTCATTTTCTCCTCTTCTCTTGATAAGCATGCTTAACACTGACTTTTAGAAGAGAGTTTAGCAGAATACAGTCTCTACAATCCTCTTTGTCTGGACTACCAGTTGGAGGATAGAAGAGGTTAGAGCTTTTGCTCTCAGAAGTAACCAGTCTTAGAAGCTGGGTCTAGCTTGCACAGTCATTATAACTGACAAGCTTTCTGTAGCTTTTTCTTTTTTCCTTTTTTTTTTAAAATACTTTGTAAGAGTCCTTCTCTTATGTGCTACCTGAAATCATCTGAATAAAATGCACAAAGGGTACCGGGAGCAGAATGTAGGATTCACTATAAACTTAAGCCAACACTTCTGCTCTTCCCTTGCAGAACAAGAGGGTCATATGCACCCACAGCTTGTTGGATAAAATCTCTTCTGGGAGGTGGAAGAAGTCAGTTCAAAACCCACAAATTTGACAAGTGAAAGATTCCAAATGTCACTCTTTTAAAGTAATTTCTCTGTGTGTTTATACATTAGTATACAGCAAACCACCACTATAGTACTAAAAGGAAAGGGAAAAGTGACCTGTTTTTCATTTCTAAAAGGACTAATTCAAGTCCCACAGACAGGATTCTGGGCTGAGGATCAATCACATCAATTTCCAGTTTTGTACTCTCTGCTTCCTACTGCTATTTTTAATTTTTAAAACTGCTATTAACCCTCCACTTATTTTCAGCACTGTAAGACTTTGGTGGCAGTGTTAATATGCTACATTTAATATCTCACTTTGAAAATTAACAAAGGTTTTCAGTGATACTAAAATTAGGTGAAGAAGATCACAAAAACACACAAAAATTATTTAGGTTGGAGGCAATATAAAGAATCTGGGATCAGATTTCAATCCAATTTTATTTTTCATTCTGGACACATAAATGGAACCAAACATACTTTATTATAATAACTGTTACTAGTCTCAAATAAATCATAAATAGTGATAGAACAATGCAGTTGTACAAATCTTATAAAAAAACAGACAGTGGTAGAGGATAATGCTGCTGTATACTTTGAAAAAACACATACATGCCATTCTGCTGTTCCAAAGCACAGGATTATTTTAGAAAAAACCCCAACCCTACATCCCAGGAAAAAAAAATCCTTAAAGACAAAACATCCCAAAAAACTATTGGAGAAAACTGAAAGCATACTATCTATGAAAAAGCAAATTGCTACAGCTGAAATATATATTTGAAATAATGCAAGAAAAATGTAGATACCAGGAGAGACATGAAGGCAGTGAAATTAGTTGGAAATGGTTGCTTTTTCTATGTGTGTGATTTGTGAAAGAATAGCCCTAATGATTTTGATCACTCAAGGCTGAAGTTTCTGGGAGAGGCATCATGAGAATTTTGATAAACTAAATTTCCTGTTTCTTCAGTGGCAGGAATCAGTGTATGTGTCACTTTTTTGCCCCATCATTTCCTTGAGTTCATAGTGTGACTCACATACCCATTAGCACAGCAACTACATTTTTGAGAAGATGAAAAGTACAGTGTTTCTGAATACATTTAATTCTGTCAGTAGCTGATACAATTCTTCACTATTTCTCATGTCATGTATGTTTTATATTACAGTGTGCTTTGCTTCCGTTTTATACCTCTGAGAGCCTTTGCCACCTAATTACAGGTACGGCAAGACTCAGGAAAGCATCCCAATTTTACTGCTCAGATTGATGTCATTGCAGATATTGACAACTTACATAATCACTAATTAGTGCTTTCCAGCAGTTTCCTCTACTAAATGGTGAAATTTAGATGTTAGGGTTCATCAGGGCTGTTATGAAATATGCATATACTCAGGTGGAGAGTGGACCATGCAGTATGGATTTACTGGATGAGAATGGTGATTAAAGTAGGATTTTGCTATACACGCATAAGCACAGAGGAGTTGGAACAGTCTGTGTGATCGAAGATGTCCGTGCACAACATTATTCTATTCAGTGTGAAAACTGGTTTAACTTAGAGCACACCAATGACTGCTGTAATGTACAGTTCTTTAGAACAGTGTCAGTGGCCAATGCTGGAAGCAGAGCTCGGTGAGATCACAACGTGCTTCCAGAGCTGCAAGAAGGCTGCAAAGGGGATTAGGACAACCAGAAGCTGGTAAACATTTTCCTGTGAAACAAAACTATAAAGTCTAGGACCGGTTTACATAGAAAATTGATATATATTTAAATGCATAGTTGCTTTGAGAAGAATGATAACTGCAATTTAAATTTATTTCTCAAGCATTCCAAGTGAGTCAGTTGCATTGGTTGGATGGAAACAAAAACTTAGGCATGACATTTCACACTGAGTCATTAAAGGGCACATCTTTTGCTCAAGAAAAGTTTTGGGGCAGACTGGGTGCTGGTCTGTGTCTGTGAGATACTGCTGATCTAACCTGAGATGGTATTTTCTATTATGCTGTTTTATATGAATGTCCTTAACAATAATTTTCTATTATCTCGAGGTCATAGTTCAGTAGTCTATCTGCACAGTATGGGGAACCTATTGTGATTTCTGCAGGGCTTCTATGTTTGTTTATCACAAACAGATCTGGAGGGAAGCTCAAGAAGTGTCATTTACCAAGGCTTATTTTGAGCTTGGCCCTCAGGAGTTTTGTCCTGCTGCCTTTTCTTTCTTATTGTGCTTGAATGACCAAAAGCTCCTTCTGCACTTGGAGGGACAAAGGAGATGGCAGGGACAGACAAGGGACAAAGGAGTGCTTGTGTTCTGGACATGGGCTGGAAGACAGAAAGTGTAGAGAATTGTGTCAGAGAGAACAGACAAAGAGGAAAGGAGGAAAGCTGGAAAGAACTGCTAAAACTAGAATCTGCGTATTTTCTACACCTACTCTTCTGCCTGGATTTCTTCTGTCTGCTGAAGAGAAATGGTCTTTGTCTTAGGCAGTGCCAATTTCATTCTGTATATTGAACCATACCGAACTGAGAAAAAACAGAAGAGGTCAGTGAGATCATACCCAAGTCTCATAGTACAGATTAATACGCCTAAAGTTTACATTGTTTTAATGGCCTGACCTTGGCTGGCTGCCAGGTGTCCACCAAGCTGTTTGCTCACTCCTCCTCAGCAGGGTAGCGAGAGAAAATACAGTGAAAAAGCTTGTGAATCAAGATAATGACAGGGAGATCACTCACCCATTACCATCACAGGAAAAACACTAGACTTGAGGAAGACTAATTTATTTTATTGACAATGAAAAATAGAGTAGAGTAGTAAGAAGCAAAACCAGTTTCCTCCTACCTTCTTGTGCTGGACTTCCTTAATTTCCAACTCTTCTAGCTCTTACCCTCAAAGCTGTGCGTAGGGAATGGGGAATGAGGATTGTGGTTAGCTCATAACACTTTGCCACTGCATCTCCTTCCTCCTCACACTCTTCCTCTGCTCTAGCATGGGGCTCCTCCCATGGGCTACAGTTCTTTGGGAATAGACTGCTGCAGCATGTGAGTTTCCCCTTGGGCAGCAGGTCTTGCCAGGAACCTGCTCCAGTGTGGGCTCCTCTCCATGGGCTGCATCTTCCTTCACTGCACATCCAGCTGCTCAGGCATGTGCTTCTCTGTGGGCTACAGCACTGGTGTCTCCTCCATCGTGGTCCTCCATGAACTGCACATGAATGATTTGTTTCACAATGATGTTTGTCCTGGGTTGCAGGGGAATCTTTGCTCTGGCTCCTGAAGCACCTACTTCCACTCCTTCACAGACTGGGGTTTCTGCAGGGTTATTTTTTCTCACTTTTTTCCTTCTTCTCCCTCACAGCTGCTATGTGGTGTTTTTACCCTTTCTGAAGTACATTATCACAGAGTGGGCACCAACATTACTGCTGGGCTCAGCTTTGGCCAAGGGAGGGGCCATTTTGGAATGGTTGCATTCAACACAGGGGAATCTCCTTGTCTCTTCTTCCAAGGGCCACCCCTGCAGCTCCCCTACTACCAAAACTTTGCCATGTATATCCAATAAAATTTATCATTTGTCCACTGCCTAAGCTGATTTCTCTTTCATTTCCAAGAAAAGGTAAATGACTTGTGTAATAAATTGAAACAAAAATACTTAAAGCAAGACTTCCTGTCCAATGAAAGAAAGGTTGTTTTCAGAAATTAATTGTAATACTTTCAAATGTAATTCCTGGAAGCGTTCTCTAGGGTAGTTTGTTTATGTAATTTCTCTCAAGTAGTTTTACTAGTCTTTAATGACAAAACTTCCTTTCATGGCCACTCTACAGAAAATGTCACAGTCAGGGAGCTTTTCAAGATAAAAAGTCTTTATGAGCCAGCAACAAATAAACTATAATAAAATGACTGCATATCTAATTATATGCCACTCGACTCACATATGACACACTTCTAATAAAGTTTTTTTACTTTCAGATTTTTAATTTACAAGCGTGTCACTTGCAGTTTAGTCATTTTGTTCAGATAAGGTGAAAAATTGCTTAAGGTTCCTCTAATTGCCAATTCTTATTTATCAGTCCTAATTATGGATAATACTTGTATTATAAATCATACACACAGAGCAACCTGTGGTACAAACTCTAAGGCAAGTAGTGCGTGTAGAGCACTGTGGAAAATAATGTATGGTGAGTATTAGTATCAAATGCTGAAAATTTCTTTATCAGAGAAGATTTCTAATTGTTGTACACTCACGGAGTGTCACTAAGGCAAAGGATAATGGGATGGTGCTACATTCTTTCTAATCATATGGAATTCAAAGAAAGCTGATAGTTAGAGAACTGTTAATTTATTTTATATCTGGAGGTTCACTACTCACAATTCTTGCTGAGTAAAAAAAAGCCCAGACTTTTAGAAAAGTGCAGGTGTGCAAAGCTTTTGTGGAAGTCTGCATAAAATCCCTTTGCTGAAAAGTTTTATAAGATAGTAGTAATCAGTTTGCAGGATTCAATTTATAGATAATCTTTGTGACAGTCCAAGTCACTTATTTCATATGCTGTTTTGGATTTCCTAGAGGTAAAACAGTGTTCCTGCTCACACTTGGTGGGCTCTGTTGATGTGCTCTGTCATTCTCCTTGGCCAGGCTGACTCAGCAGCAGCCGGAGGTGGGGATGTTGCAGGGGGCATAGGAAGAGGAAGCAGAGAGAGAGACTGACCAGCAGTGTTTTCCTATTACTATAAAGGTTTAGGGGAGGGATCTTCTTTACTACTGTTTCTTCATAGAAAATCTCTAAAGAATGACTGGAGAAGATGAGCAGAGCAGGATCATTGTACTGACAAGTATTTGAATAGAGACACCATGACAGTGACAGTGGGACAAGAGGGATAATTAAGGAGCTAGCTTATGACAGTGTTGGGAAGACCATCAGACCCTGACTGGTATCTTGGGGAAGGTAATTCAAAATGCACTTGCTAATTCAGGTTTCCGTGAACTGCCGTTTATTTTGCCTGACTCCCCAAGCCCCTTTATTCACTACTGGAAAAATAGTTAATCATGGGTACCCCAATGCCGTAATTTCTTAACCCAGCTCTTTGGCTGGACAGATGATCTCATGCAAAATGTTATGCCCAGCTTTAGCTTTTGTTTGCATTGTTCTATTTTCCTTTCTTCTGCTGAGACTGACAAAAATCATGTTTTGGGGTTTTTTTCTGACATGGATACACTTTCCCCAGGTATGCCTCTCTGGCTCACTCCAAGAGAATAAAAGCAAAGGACTATGTGATGGCAACACCACTTGGTCACAAATATCATGAAGTGGACCAGGGCCAAAAGGAAAATAAGATACTTTATTGCTGGTCCTGGAAATATCAAGCTCCCTACTTAGTTGTTTCACCTTCATTTTACAGGCCTTATTCTTCCATAGACTTTTTACTTTAGAGCTCTCTGTTTAAATTGTCTGTACTTGAATGATTGCCTCTTGGAACATTATACTGTTGTTAAGTCTTACAAGAAAAAAATTGCAATTTTGGTTGGTCACAAAGGGCTCTTCTGAGTAGTGCAACTCAGTGCTGAAATGCCTCTCCTTGAGGGCTATTTCTGAAAGTCCTTCCTGAGCAGACCTTTGCTCATAAGCCCTGTACTTCCAGTGTACGGAAATTGCACTTCATAATTCCTAACCAGATTTTTAAGAGAATGTATTGATTAAAAATTTGGACAGATCCAATATATTAAATGGGAAGGTTACATTTTGAGATTAAAGTACTTAATTGTAGAAATATGTTAAAACTGAAATGGAGTACCTACTGCGATGTCCCAGAACCTTTCCCTGGAATGTGAGGGGATGATAAACCACAGTTCGTGATTTTCTCTCAGAAACTGAAAACATTAAATGCTCAGGGAAAAAAACAATACTAAAACCTGATCAGAATTCAATAAGGTGATTATTAAAGAGGATTATTTTTATTTTCAACTACAGACTTTTTAAAACAAAAAATGGGTGTTTTTTGAAAGAGAAGATTAATATCTTAATTAATTAATATTTAGTAATTATCTAGAACTTCATCTTGTATACGTACATTTTTGTTTGCATACTGTAGAATCACAGAATGACACAATCAGCTGACTTGGAAAGAGCTCACAAGGATCATCAAGTCCAACTCTTGGCCCTGCACCGGACCACCCCAAAAGTCACACCATTTGTCCAAAATATTGTCCAAATGCTTCTTGAACTTTGCCAGGCTTGGTGCTGTGACCACTTCCCTGGGGAGCCTGTTCCAGTGCCCAACCACCAGGGTGAAGAACTTTTTTCTAATGTCCAACCTGAGCATCCCCTGATACAAGTTCAGGCCATTCCCTTGGGTCCTGTCACTGATCACCACAAAGCAGAGATCAGTGTCTGCCCCTCCTTTTCACCTCACGAGGAAGTTGTAACTGCAATGAGATCTCCCCTCAGTCTCCTCCACGAGGAACACAAAAAGTGGCCTCAGCTGCTCCTTTAATGGCTTCCCCTTGAGGCCCTTCCCCATCTTTGTTGCCCTTCTCTGGACACTCTTTAACAGTTTAATATCTGTCTCATACTGTGGCACCCAGAACTGCCCCCAGCGCTGGAGGTGAGGCCGCCCCAGTGCAGAGCAGAGCAGGACAATCCTGTCCCTTTCCCAGATGGCGATGCTGTGCCTGATGCCCCAGGACACAGTTGGCCCTCCTGGCTGCCAGGGCACAATGACTCACATTCAACTTGCCATGGACCAGGACCCCCAGGTCCCTTTCTGCGGCAGCTTTTCAGCAAACAACTATGCCAGCCAGAAAGTCCAGATTTCAAGCATTTCATTACCAAAGTATAAACCCAGGGTTTCAGCTGTAATCATGATTTCATGTTTTTAAAATATCTTAAATCACATAGTAGGTTGAACCTTACTGAAAGTCAAATAAAAAAGATTTGTAAAAACCTCTGATAAGTGATCATATTAAAATGCTGACACGTAAAACAATGAAACTCATTTTGTATTACAATATCTAAATCCTATAAGCAGTAAATTTAAGATAGTTTGGTGTTTGAGACTGTTGAATCTCTAATTTCTTCATAATATTAATTTATTTTTGGTAAGACTGTAGTTACAGAAGAGAAACTAGTTTCTGGACATAGCTGTAATAAATGGACTACTGCAAAGATTTAATCTGTACTTGAATATAATCTGTAATTCTGTATATAAAGTTTGTCAAGCTTTAAAAATATAGGTAACTTCCAGGAATTTGTCATAACTACATATGCTATAAACATATTTTATATATATATA